>OZ010661.1:12576589-12796734 GCA_963932335.1 Andrena marginata
AGAGAAGAGAGAAGAGAGAAGAGAGAAGAGAGAAGAGAGAAGAGAGAAGAGAGAAGAGAGAAGAGAGGACAAGTCGGTAGGCAGTAGGCGTACTGGGCTCGCGTTAGAATAATAGCGTTATTAGAACTAGAAACCATGCGACTTCAAAGGCATTCGTGTTATTCGCCTTTCACCACGGTGCCGCGGCTTAATGCTCTTCAGGGCCGACCTCTTCGAGACCCTCCGCGTTTCTTGTTCGATCATTTCTTTCGATCCACGGCTTCCTACTTGCTGTGAAAATTACCCGGATGCATTACACATCTCCTCCCCGGCAAGGTTAATGCAACCATATTTCCACAGAGTGCAAATTATTAAATTTATAGGCATCGTGTCGAGCGATAATGCGATCAACACATTTCGTAGTATGGAATTAGTTTTTTATCTCAAGTGAATCGTGGGTAGGTGTTAAAGTTAATATTCTCAGTAATTCCTCAGCTTTTCCTTTTCTGTGGATTATAAGAAGTCTGAATTTTTCAAATTTATTTTAACGCATATCTTTGCGCATACGCATCCCGAATATCTTCTTTGTAACTGACACATGAGGTGCATAGCAACAAAGCTTCGTTAGGAGAGAAACGACTTAGGACACGCGGTCCGGGAGGCTGTTGCATAAGATACGCGGTTACGCTGCAAAATATTCCGAAATAGTAAACTACTGAAAGGCGCTACCGTTAATAATCGAGCCTAATTAACAATGACAATATTTCTCTATCGTCAATAATACGCACTTTAGTCCGGTGGCAAACGAAACTGTGCAAAAAGGCACAGAGTTTAAGAGGCACAGTACTCTGTCGCACAGAAATATAGTGAGTAATCTGGAGTCCACTCAATGTCCCTGAGGGCATAAGTCGCTAAATGCGTTGCTCATCGTCTATTATAGAGCTGCACTCGTTTCGTCATATTTGTATACATTCCAGAACCTTGTAGTAGGTGCTAATATTCAAAAAGTGTAATTTATATACTTACCCCTGAGTTTTTGACTTGGAGCATGACACTTGGGGGCACTAATAGTGATTTCCCTCCCTACTAGTTTTACATCACTACAGCTTTGGAAGGCCCTATACACTCAATTCTACGGGATACTGTACTTTAAATCTGGTAAAACATTCTCAAGCGGTTAGGTGACATTTTGTGCTCCGACGAATCATGCAACAATCCCTAACAATATTTATTATTTAATTTAATGAAATATACAGACATTTGTAGTTCATATTTAACAACTCCTGCTAGAGGTGGAGAACTATCGATAGTGTTGAATATCGATATCATTGAATGTGATGAAAATTTAATAAAATATATATGAAATATATATAAAATAAAATGAAATACAAAAATCAAATATAATATTTTAAAGCATATAGATTTTATTAAATTTTCATCACATTCGATAATATCGACAGTCAACACTATCGATACTTCTCCACCTCTAACTCCTGCAGAGAAAAGAAAAGAGAATGGTAAAAAGTGGCCGTTTTGGGTACCCATTGGAAAAGAAAAATTCTTGCAGGACATTTAACAGTAAATCATAATTTATTCGAAATGTGATGGGAAAAAGTTTCTCACGATACTTCAGGTTCGCTCGATGTAAATCTTTGACCGATTTAATCCTTATTGTTAGTAATGTATTTTTGTCGTAATAATAATATTTCTACTGAACCCGACGAGATAATCAATAATTATTATCGCGGGTTTCATTTCCACTATTATTATTTTTCTCCTTTGTCATTGATAAATTCGAGGAAGGAGAAGATGAATGCGTTCATTGAGGCACAAATGCTTATCGTTCACACGCCGATGCTATCAATCAATTTCGATATCTCACAAAATTAATTCATCAATTGAGTTTGAACGAAGCAAAAAAATTTGCGCGAACTCCCTGGAGCGTTTTACTTTTTGCACAAAAATCATTTCAGCTCATTTTCTTTTCTTTGTGTTCATATTTCCCGAAAAAGTCACTGGAAATAGGTATATTTCTAACAGTTATCGACACGCACTAAAAGAATATTTACAATCGAGGACCCTGAGTGCATACATCCACCTTGGCACGCAAAGGGTTATCTGCAAATCCTTTCTGTATCTACCTCGACGATGGGTCATTATCTGAAGAAAATGGGGATGAAACAACGCCCACGCGAGTTTATCCCTCGGATAGTGGATTGTTCGAGTGACCACACGGAAGTCAACGCCTGGGTCAGTTCTGACCCGGTACTAACTATCCTACCATACGCGTCTCAAACGATGTTCTTTCTCTCAGAGCAGCAGGGAAGTACCTAATGTTTTCGATTTCTCAAATTTCCCCTGCTATCATTACACTCACTACCGTTACACTTGTTTTTCGACAAACACCCAGCACTGTCACGTTATCACATCCGCACTCGTTTCGCATAGCCCTCATTTTTCGGATAAACGACCGCGCTCCTCTGGTTCCTTTAGCCTCGCCCTGAAACCTCCTGCAGGAATTTTTCTGCCCGAAGTGGTAGCCCAAAATGGCCACTCTCTACCATCATCCCCCTTTTCCAAGGCTGGTGCTTTTATCGAGCTGCCGTTTGATTCGAACTGCAGGGATGGCCTCGGAGGAAGGTGTGGCAAACGAGGAGAAGGAAGAGGAGCCCGGCAGGGGTTAGCTGGCTGGGAGGCATTTCATTTCCTCGGCGACTTCCGGCAAACGCGACGCTTCCGCCATATCGGGGCCGCCGCCGTCGTCGTTGCCGCCACCGACGCCGACGTCGACGTCCCTTCGTCTTCCTGCGCTCCCCGCTTCCGGTTCCGGTTCCAGCCTCTCCGGTCCCCCCCTTCCCACCCCTTTTCCTCGACCCACCCACTCGGCTCTCCTCTCCCCCTCGCCCCCCCCCCAGCGCCACCCCTGCCTGCAACTCGGCGGAGCTCTTCCGCTTTCTCTCCGACGTTCCCTTTTCACTTCCGTTCGTTTCCAGCCCCGTCGACTTCCGGCACCCAGCCTTCCCTGGTCTCTTTTCAACCTCCCCCCCCCCCACCCGCCTTCCCCGCCGCCCTCGTCCTTCCCCGTTACTTCCAGCAAGTTCCGGTGAGATTACCACTCCTATTTCAGTCCTTGGAATTCTACCAGCCTTGAGGCGTTACCCTGGGCGACCTTCCTCTGGATCGTTCCGACAGGAATGCCTGGGAATCTGCAGTGACTGAGTCGAAAATGTCCCCGCGCACCTTGCCAGAATTTCACTAACCTCGCGGGGCAAAGGTTGGGGGCGGACGAATAAATAAACGTTAGGTGGCTTTGGTTTCGTGCGACGGCTACCAGGGCGACGCGAAATGGCCAGGCAAAGTGAAATATTGCAATACATGTTACTGTAATAGAAGTGCTACCAGGGGCGTCCGTACACTTTTTCGGGGGGGGGGGGACTTTAAGATGATGGTAAAAAAATATACCTCTCTTGCTTTTTTTAACCCATTTTAAGGTGCCATTTTAATTACAAATTTGAAACAGAAAAATATTCCCTTTTTGTAGTATAAACTTAATAAAGATCAGTTTTGAAAAATAAGCGATTTTTTCTCAAAAGCCAGGGGGGCAACTGCCCCTTTTGCACCCCCCTCCGGACGCCCATGAGTGCTACGTGGTGGCTGTTCTAGTAGGTACGTCACGAAGGAAGGCAGTGTTATTTGAGAGACTGCTTGTTGGTGAAGTAGAGTTTTTATTTTATATTTTAAAATTGTATGCGTGAAATTGTTCTTTTTTAAGGGGACCCTCCGGTTAAACCCCTTAAAAAATAGGTGGTCTTTATGATTTTTTTACGAGAAGAGGTCTGTGTTTTAGGATAATATATCCTAAAATATATTTTTGCCATTTATTGATACACCCGTTAGGGTACAAAAAATTTTTGTTTCATGTTTTTGGTCTTGATGCATTTTCTACGGGGCGCTCAGTGCAGGCGCTGCCAAAAAGTGATGGCAAAACGGTAACCACGAAATTTACTCATAGGATCGTTCAAAATGAAAAATTCAAACAATTTCTTAAAATCTATTTTAATAGCTATCGCAATATTCTTTGTTGGGGCAAAAAAGAACACAACTACAATGTTTGTGCAAAAAACTGCGTTTAAAAAAATTATGTTATATGGTGTTGTGATAGCCATTCCAATTACGAATCAAATGCCTCAGGTTTTTTTTTAATCGGTTCATTAGTTCTTCTAAAATCGTGGTTACCGTTTCGAAATATCGTGTTTCGAGAAAAACGTGCACAGGGCATTCTCGGGATGTTATACTACAAAAATATTTATATAAACAAAATCGACTTTCTGAAAAATTTTAACCGGAGGGTCCCTTGAAGGGTGCATATACACCTACGAGACCCCAAACATGGGAATTTTTAGGAATTTATTTACTTAGGAAAGTATTGGACTTATCGGATTGGGCTTTTTCGTATTTAGAAACATACATTTTGAGGAAAGATTACAATTCTTTTCATTGAAAAACTTTGCAAAATGGCGGAGATATAAGGTCGTGAATAGACAGCCTGGAAAATATCACTCAAAACCGATTTGTAAAGGTGTTATTATTTTAGCTTGTGATTCAGATTAACAGAAAATATGTTTAATTAATTTCGTTTCAGCATATTAACCACCATCGTAACCTGTAAATTATATATGAAATTTATACGTTTCTCTTCCACTGAACCCGGGGCAAAGTGAAAGGGGTAGAGTGAAATGAAATCAATCAGAGCACATCTAATACAAAACAATAAATTGTTTTGTTTTCTTTTCCTATAATTTAATTCTGTTTTTAGCGTATTATTTATTTTTGAGTATTTTAACTTCTTTTCAATTTTGGATATTCTGAAATTAAAGTCTTCTCTGTACGCTTTTTCGCAATCAAGTTGTAACATAATTTTTACAGGCTCGTGTTCAATAAAAGTATCTGATATTCCCTAGTTTATTTCTTTTTCCTTTACCCCTACGTAGATTTCACTTTACTTCTATTAAATTAAATGCATATTATAGACTATACTATAGTATTTTTAAGATTATTGCACCTGTATAGTCTAGTATACGATACAAGATCTCCGTCCATAAAAATTCGTTAACGAAATAACGACAATAATGATATTTTGAGTGCATGTATGTCTTCCGTTTGGAAGTCATTAATTTTTTTCTCCGTATTTAACCAACAATTGGGCATAGGGCTCCTTATTTCAGTAATATTAGGATTTTCTTCTCCATGTAATAAAGGACCTACTGACACTATTAAGTACTACATAGCCTTATCACTGAAAAGCTAGATTAACTATTGCACACACATTGAGAAGTGGCTCCAAAAGATTCAAGGAGCCAACCAACCAAAATGGCGACACATTTTCCCTACAACCCCTTATAACTTAAATGTTTACTCATATCTAAATAAATAAATATATAAATTAACTAGTAAATTTCACTTAAGAAATATATTTGCATTGTACGAAATAAGGATCTATGATTCCTAAATTACAATGATTAATAGTGGACCATTCTTCCACAAAATCATAACCGGTTACAAGGGCTTAACATTTTAATTAGCTCCTGGAATCACTTGCGGAGTATTTCCTCTTGAATCACCCGGTATATCGTGTTCCTGGAAATTTTGCAACACTCAGGTTTGCGGTTTCGATCAGTCTTGGAATCCGTCACTTTTACCAGCAGTTCCACGTGATTCATATTTACGCTTCTGTCGAATTATTCATTGTCGAAGTCGGAAGTACATGCGTATGAGCAACGAATCAAGGTGCCCCCGTAGCTTATCGCAACGTGTGGTTTCTTTTATGGACAGTGGACGCACGAGTTGGATATTGTTGGTCCTTTCACGCGTTACACGCTCTCAAGCTTTTATTACAATTTGTGTTATGTTTTCTGCACGCTTTTATCCATAAAAGAACAAATATTAATATCCAGCGTAATTAGAGCTTGACGCGTTATACGCTTTCAATTAAAATTTCGTACCAAACTTTTGAGCACATTTTTAGTTACAGTGATTTTTGTACAGTGAAATTTTAAGTCGAAGTACAGAAATTCTTGCCGATGGTTGAGTAATTGTTCTAAGCGGTTGATGCAGTGTGAAATGTGTTGAAGGTTCCTTTTTTTCTATTCTCGAATGAAGAATAATGACAAAACTGGACCGAGACATTCAATTATAGAAAAGTAAGTAGCAGTTGTGTTTAAATTTTTTATAACTTCAATTTCTTTTCGTCCACTTTGAATCCAATGTCCAGTTAAAAAATACGTTTGCCATGGGTATTTAACAAATATTCAAAGGTATTTGTTCTAAAAACAAAGTTCCAAATCGAACTTTATTTCCCTACATCTTTGACCCCTTTTTTCAAGCAGACTTTGCCTCAAGTGAAACTGGAAAAAAACGAACCCTCCTCAAGATTCCCTATGATATTTAAATTTTTACCCCTTGTCTCATCATTTTATTCATGTATTGTACTTATGTGCCCATTGTGAATTCAACAGAATTAGAAAGAATTACTTTATTAATTTGATTTTTAAAAATTCAATGGTCAATAATTGGCACATCTACTGTTTGCTTTTATTAAGGGGTTACATATAGTGTTCTTTCTTGAGAATTTCTCGCGAAATTTTATAATTTCTTATTTCTCATTTCTCGAGAAATTACAGTGTTTCTCGAGAATCTTCAGTGTAGGAAAATTACCTTAAATCCCATTTGTTTTCAGAAATGAATTTTCAGTTAGTTCAAATTGTGTGTTAATCGTGAACATATAAACACATCTACAATCAATAATAAATGTTAGTAATATATGCGAAGAATTGCGCGATTATTTATAAACTTTTCTCTTCGTATCGCCAATTAAACCAACATCCACTCGAACTGAAAGAAATTTTCTACAGCCGCAGATTTTGTCACAAAAAAAAAAGAAGTAGATTAGCTGACGCGACATTAGACGCATTGTGCTTTTGAAAAAAAACTATTTTAAAACAATAAAGTAATGTTTCGCCTTGTTCACATATTATATTAAATAAATACATTTATCAATTATATTTAATATCTGTTTTTTTTCATTTACACAAGTTTTGTCTAAGTTGGACACGAATAAAAATTTAGATAAATATTATCAACAATATTCCAAAAATATAAAATTTGCAATATTTTTTTTAATTTCTTGAGAATTCTCGGGAATTCTCAAGAAATATAATCTGATTTCTCATTTCTCGAGATGCGAAAAATATCGAGAAATGAGGAACACTAGTTACATAGGTATGGCAGGTCGGAATATAGTGCCTTTATGATTTTTTCGTATGAAAAACGTTATATTTAGAAATCAAGGAACTCACCTTTTGTGCATAAATTAAGCTGTATTTTCTTCCAAAATAAATTTTTCCCAGGGCTTTATACACAAAATGGTGTACATATGTCTGTCATGATTTTTATACACAACGTTTTTTTATATGAAAAAAAATCATAAAGATAACCCCATTTTCCAACCTGTCAGAGGCGAGTAACCCCTTAAGTGTACTTTGATGCATGTAATCGTTAGAAATCGAAAGGCAAAGGGGTTGATATAAGCCACTAAATTTTGTTTTATATATAAAATCGTTAATATTCTTCTGAACCAGTATTCGCTCTCTGTAGCTGGAATTAAAGATGATCTGTTTTCAAAAGATGTTTTAGGTGGTCCTCGGTGAAAAGGCAGGCAATGATCGGTGGCGCAAGGGAGGCCCACGTGTCTCACAGTTGGGCAGGGGTAACCTTTCGCGTGACCTAAGGAACACGAGCCCTGTGGAGGCTTCACAAACACCATTTCTTGAAAGCCACGCAAAACCTGCGGCACACGAGCTGTACACTGGTTTCGAATTACAAATTCGAGCGTACTTAACGAAAACAGTCGTTCATTTATTTTTTCGGATAGGAAGCAACCCCCCCCTAAACGTTCAGTGGTTACGGATGGCGAGTTTCCGTGGTCACGGTTGTCCCTTATATCCCATCGTTAATCGTTAATCATTACCCAATTACTCAACAACCAAGTTCACGTTGGCTGTGGACTAGAAATATTATGTTGATTAATTATAATTAAATGGGTATTTTTTTTGATTAGAAATGTCTTCAGTTACTCACAAAAGTGTCCGCCCACCCCATAGGGATAACATATTTCACTTATTTATGTAATGTTAAATTCAGAATTATCCCCTATAATTCGGCCAAGTTATGCAGAATGCTACCAACCCTCAATGATTTGAAATTGAGTAAATTTGAAGATTTGAATTGTTAACGAGAAGTAGATTTATTTCTGTTGGATATATTTTATTTCTTGTTGTTTTACAATGTTTTTTAATGGCTTATTTAATTGTGAGTAGTATAAGTAACATTATTTTAAATTTTCTGTACCGTTTATTTTTAAGCCTAAAATAGAACTATGGCTTGGTATTTTTAATAATTGTATACAGAGTTGTTCCATGGGTTGGTAATTTTTTGTAAAGTAAAGATCACAAAATAATACCATCCGTACTGTGGTTAATTAATTTTTTGTCATTTTGAGGGTTGGTAAGTTTCTGCATACCTTAGCCCAATTTACATTGGTATAAACCTTGATTAATATATTTTTAGTTAGTATCATATGCCAAAGAAATGCTCATAGAAATTTTGTTAGAAGAATGGTACAAGGCAAACCCAAATTTCTCAGAAAATTCGTTGAATCTATATATAATGCTTATAATAAGATCAAGTGAATATTACAGGAGTATTAATTTATTGTAATTTCGTTTGTGTAATTATATATCTTATGTAGCCGGATATCTTTTTGCACGATCTTTGTAATAATACTTTTTTAAATAAACTGTGATTAATTTTTTTTAATGCGTCCAAAGAAAATTACATTAATCGAGTATTTTTTTGAAGTACGTACTTGTTTTTTGTGCAACCGTGACACCTGTTGGTGTATAGATACATTACACGAAGGAAAACAGGGGATTTCGTATGAAGAATTTGGTAGCAGCAGGTGTAAAGCAGGGAGGGCAAGGAAGCCGTTTAAATGCAACAAGAAGGCCCTTTCCCTACCTCAATATTGATACTCTCGAATTCCGTTGGTTCATTCGAGCCCAGTGATTTTGGACGAAATCATTTCGGCCACTTAAATCACGATGGCCAAGTTAATCAAAATTTAAAGATTGAGACAAAAACTACGAAAACTGTGGAAAACTACGAGAGTTTGCAGATTTGCGTACATGAATCTTCAGAATCATGTTATTATTAGATAATAACTATCATTGGTTTAGAAATATTAGAAATATAATCATGTTATTATTAGTCTAAAAATTGATAATATTACCGTTTGTATTTTAAACCCTTCATGGTCACACTGGGTCCAATAGACCCGCTTTTCAACTTTGTAGCTTAATACCAGTAAATTCCTAGCTACGAAATGGTATTGATCTTACTTTTTACGGAAATTTGAGGTTTCCTCTTCCGGTAGAGATCGCCAGTTTTTGAATCAGAAAGTCCGTTGGTGAGTGGTAGTCATTAAAAATCATTGATTTTGACCGTGGGTCGTTCGGACCGATGTGTGAAATGAAATTTTTTTATTTTATTCTAATTCGAGAAATTTATTTCAATAAAATGTAATGTGCATGACTGTGAGAATATTTTTTCCCCTAAGTTATATGCGTGTATAATGAGTACGAACACAGAATGAAAATGTGTGCCGGATGCGCGGGAGAAGACTAGATTCAATTCTTTTCGTTGTTAACTTACTTTCTTATGAATAAAAATAAAGTTAATAATCCGTTAATAATAAGAAGAATCATTGTAATAATAATAAATAGTAAATTCTCCAAATGAAACGTGTTTTTACCTCACAATTGATCATCTTTAGATCTCAAAATAAATAACTTTTTTGAAACGCACAGTATGAAACTGTATATTTTCTAAAAGGACTATATCTTATTAGTATCAGCCACAATCTGTAAGAAAATTAATTGAAAAATAAAAAAGGTACGATTGTTTTAGTAAAAAAACTCATTTATCAGGACTTTTTTTGGCACATGTTTTCATTTCATTTCTTACTAAACCGCGATTATTCCATATTCTACAATGTTCAAGTGTGTATTATAATTTTTGGGACTCTATTGGATTGATAGAGTTCGTACGCTAAGTCTTTCAAAATCGACCGGGTCCATCGGACCCAGTATGACAACCGCGGAACTTTACAGAAGTATGACCACGAAGGATTAATTTTATTTTCTTTAATGAACAGAGGCACGTGTACTGGGTGGTCCGTTATTGGTGGTACAATTAGAAGGGGGGTGATCGGTGATTCCTTTTGAAAATATTAATAAAAATTACCAAATCACGTTTTTGGAAATAAGTTCGCTGTAAAGGAAAATAATTTAAAAATCAATGGGATACTAGTGCACTGCATTAAAAGTAAATGAAATGAACTTTAAAAATTGCAAACACGAGTTAACTCGTCATTTAAAGAGGCTTCATTTTTTAATAAATATTAACTATATCATATACTTATTATATAACTTATTTAATTTTTTTTTATAAACTGTATGAGTGTAGTTTCCGTTGCAATATGTAAAAATGGTGCGGTTTAGAAGAAAAGTTCCAAAAATCCGCGAATAAGATTTTTATACCACATAAAGAAACAGTCAAGTATTATTTGTTTCATATAAAACCTCAAATTTCACAAAAAGTGGACATACAATATTTGCGCTCTAAGTAAGCCATCGAAATTAAATTAACCCTTGGCCTTCGGATAGTTTTCTGCTCATCAAATACAGCATCCACGTTCTCCCAATTGTGGGAGATTAAAATTGTTTAATCAAGCCCCCCTTATGATAAGCTTTTACTAGGGCAATTCCGGGTGAGATGGCCTCGCGGGTGAGATGGCTCGATCGCGCTTATTTTCGTCCTTTAAACAACCACTAAATTTACGGTGTAAATTACGTAATTTACGGTTTTAAAAAAATATGAGTCATCTCTCCCCGACTTACCCTATAGATTCTAAACCTGTTCTGACTTCAAATTCTTCCTCAAGAAATAATATTCGTAATTTAATATTTAGAACGGGTTAAAGTGGACCCCGCATTCGCCATCCAAACGTGCGAAGTGAAGCGAGCCATCGAATGGGAAGAGAACGATAAACTAAATCGTTACTCCGTAGATTGAAAAGTATTCGACTGAAGTCGAACGTGAGACCATGGAGGCAGAACGCAAAGCTGCGGAGGAAGGACCTGCTAGTAAAAGCCGAACCTGTGCGTGGAAAGGAGGGTGTATAGGTCATCCGACACCCTGCCAGGTCTCCAGGGTGAGTTAAATAGTATCATTCCCATATGGAAGGGCTTGGGCTGCGTCGTAAACCACGCGAGACACCATCTGTGACCGTTTCGACTAGCCTCTCTTCCCCCCTCGTTTTTCCATCGATCTGCCCCCTTTCCACGAAGACCACCGATCCAGCCGCTTCTGCCTGGCACCCAACGAAACCTCCGAAATCTCTGAAACCTTCGAAATCTCCGGGAGGTCTTCCCCGAGGGAGCGACTGCACGAGGATTGCGGCACACGTGAGACCTCCCCGGGAATCAAGCTAGGAAAACGATAGACCACGCACCGTGCACCGTGCTTTTTACTTTCGTCGTTTTTCCCCCCTCACGTTTTTTTTCACTTGGTTGGCAGGCGGTACGCATTCTGACATCCCCTTGACTCGTTTTACGTTCATATCAGTGATGTCGTTATATTAATAATAATGGGAGATCACGGTACAGTTGGGTGAAAAGAATCTGCCAAAGAAAGTATTTAAAACACAGATTTCAAAATTTTTATTACATCACGATGGTCTCGAAGTAATTTTATTGAGGAGTTGAAATGCCAAACGGTTAAGTACCTACTAGTAATTAAATTTTTCAGTAGAAACAAAAAACGCGTGGCTGTTCAGTTTGTCTACTTGATCGTTTATCGGTATGGACTTTCAACGTGTACCACATTTGCAGATTTAGAGGGAAATAAAGAGATTGCCGGTAGTGAAGACTGCTAGCACTTTTATCGTTTTTTACCACAGCGAAGTTGCAGTACAATTTTGCGTTAGTTAAAATAAATTACGGCGTTGAGAGCGAAAACAGACCAACCCACATTTTTTGCAAAATTGAGTTAGCAGCAATAACGTATTCCAACAGGCTGTACTAATCATATAAAATAGGAATAAATAACTTCATCAAGCACTTGATTTTCATCTTGATATTTTTACAATTCAAAAAAAATTTGGTAACAATTTAATAATTCCAATGCTCGGCGAAGCGTAGTTACCACTCCCACTTCGCTGTTATTTCTACAGTTTCGCCGGGCGGAAATCTCGAGCGGCACGTCGAAAAAGCGTAACAACAGCGTGCAATAAATAATTGATCCCCGTTAAACTCGTAGCAAATCGACGGATTTGCTCGCAGAGGCGCGGGAGGCCGCGTGCCGAAGAATCGCTTCCGTTTAATTTCATCACGGGGACGTTAACGAACTCATAACGCAGATGGGTGGCGTAGGAGTAGACGGCCGCGTCGGTAGCAGAAGCGAACGCGAGCGCAAAGACATCAAACGGGGTCTCTTTGCGGTGGAGAAGAAGCGCGGCGAGAATTTTTGGCGAAGGAAAAGGGCGTAAGTCCGTGGATGGCATGTGATAGGTGACACGTGGAACACAGCGGCGAAAGGATGGTAAAAAAGCATTAGGGAGAAAAGGCAAAATGGATTGAGGGTGGCGCGAGGGGTTGAATTATAAAGATGAAAGCCGTTGTCAATAGGGAGGTCCACCGGCACCCTTCTCTTTATCCTCTCTTCCTTTTTCTTCCCCCTACCCCTCCCCCACCGTTCTCCCCCTCTCAACCCACCCCCCACCCGCCCCCTATCGCCCCTCGCTACCCCTCCTTTTTCTGTGTCTCGCGTCTCCCTTTGGTCCGGGCGTCCCTTTCATCAGGCACGCTACTGATACACCGCACCTCTGAAAATCGTTACCGCTTTTACGATCAACGAGGCACGGTCACCGAAATCATTTGCCTCTTTTTAGAATACAATGTACAACGCATATAATCGTGGAGGAGAAAACGGTCCCGTGGTGTTTATTTTCGCGCCTTCCTGGCCAGCTGCGATGCAATTGGCATTCGATGTCAGTTTTCAGTTGATCTGTGGTGGTCGATGTTATAATGGGAATGATAATAGTGACGGGGGCGGTGTGGAAACTAAGGGAAGGTGGAATTATGGTGGGAAAATTGCGAGAATTTGATAAACTGGATTTTCTGAGAATAGTTTGCGGACCAATGTGTGTCGCAGTTTTCTTATTTCTTTGTATGAGTTTTATTACTTAGAAAAGTTAATACTCTGTTCAGCGCTGGGGTGCGCAGAAGGGAAGAAGAATTCTCCACCAGGGTATGCAATTATGATAACGCTAGGTGATACTTTTTGGGACAGCCAACTTGCAGATTGTTATAAACTCTTATACGAAGCCAGCCTTTACACATCGAAAGAGAATTCTAAAATCACTGGTCGATTTTTATTAAAATCACATCGTATGGCAAATTTTCTTTCAATTCAAAGTGAATTGTTTTCACGATGATTATGATCTATGATCTCTGTTCCAATAAGTTTTGTTATCTTGTCAGGTGAAGAAGCTACTGAAATAATATTAATAATAATAATACTAAATAGATAAGACGATATATAAAATAATTATATTCATTCAACTATTTCGCTATTAAATTTAAATAATTGATTATTCAGTCTAACCCTGGATAATTTGTGCAACAAGAAAAGTCCCACCTCTTTACAATTATGTCACCGAGGAATTGCAAAGTTTTGGGCGCCACTGTAGGGCCGCGAAGGATTCGCAGAAAGGAGGCGCGAAAATGCGAAAGTGCTTGTGGATTGCAGCGATTGGTAAGTGAAAAGACGCCTGGAAACTACAAAATTTGATAGGAAAAATCAAGCTCCGCACAGGGCTAAGCTGGAATTGATTTGACCTTGCAAAGGGGGTGCTCACCCCCGAACACGAATCCCAGCTGCGCCCGAATGACTAATACGCCAAACGTTCGTCGGGGTGCGACCAGATTTTCAAGGGTGGAAACGAGCTGCATCGAATCCGAGATCGAACGTACACGCGTTTCGCACCCTTCCCCCTTCTACTCGATTCGTTCCTACGGACAACTATGAAATTTTCCATACCACTGTCTGAGAATTTCTCAATTTTTTACTTCGTAACAGTTTGATTGCTTGGACGTCACGAACAATCACGTTTCTCCTATTCTGCGAAAGAACGTCACTTTTTGGTCCACACAGGGTGGCTTATACGTTGTTAAGGGTGGTTTCTCCTTCGGAGGCCAGAAACATATGGGTGTTTTTTTAAGAATTTATGCAGAATAAACTGCTAGGTGTATTGTTCTCAACTTGTATATACATGTTTATTGGCTTTTGGACAATACACGAATTTTGTAAGTGTATAAAAATTATTATAAAAACTTTCATTGCACATTTCTGAAAACTATTAATAATATCTGTTATATGGAAATATATTTCGAAAATATTTCAGGTCTTAAAATAATGAGTATTTTGTAGAAATAATATTTCAAGATCATTTTGGCCTGAAAATAATATTTAATAGGAAATTTTTTCACAATATTTTAGGCCACAAAATAAGTGTCAAGTTTGTGAAGGTATTATTTTAAGAATTAATAAAGCTACTGGTTTGAAATTTTCGGAGATTGTAGAAAATATATCGTTCTACTGTAGTAACTCTTAGAATTATAACAAAATTTACTATAGTTTTTCTGTTATTAATAAGAATGATAAAAGAATGTACGACTTTAACTTCAAAATGTCGTCATTTTATCAGATTTTCGACATTTATGTTTATTCTAGTTCAAACCATAACCAGACTCCTCCTTAACAAAATTTTGTTTCCATTGTTATTCCAGCCCACAGTGGTGATACACAATTACTTTCGCAAGCGCGACAAGATTTTTTATAAGCATTTCTTTAATACGATATTCTTGAAAAGCTATTATTTATGGGAACATGGAACAATTTGTGTGTATTGTTCAAAAATCAATAAATATACATATATATATTTGAAAACAATCTACCCAGTAATTTAGTCTCTATAAATTCCTGAAAACACTCATGTTTTTCGTGCCTCCGACGGAAAATCCCCCTTAAGGCACTTGAAGAACATATAATATGAAAGTTACGAGCAAAGCTTTACCTGCTTTGAACGAGTAATAAAACAGAGCAGTAGAAATTCTGAATACACTTGTAATAATATTTTAGTAATGAAATCTCTTGATACAAATATCCTGTATTCCAGATATGAAAATCCAAGGGCGTAGAGTTTGGATAAATAAAATTCTTATATAAAAAAGATTTCTAATTTTCAAGGAGGCAAAATAATACCAACAGTCGTTCCATACAATTATATCCTCATGATTAGTTATTATTGATTTTAATCGAATCGAACTAAGTGTCTCCTAATCAATAAAAAATTGGAAAAAACGAAAAGACCAATCTACAATTCACACAAACAGAAATACAATATTAAACGAAGGTACATGTACAGGGGTTGCTCGTTCAAAAAACTTTATCGTCCACTAATTTCGGGAACTTCCCAGGCATACCACAACGTTTTGCAAAGTTAAGAAATTTGGTAATTTCCTCATTTCTATTCTCCGAGAAGCGATCCGTTGAATGAATCTGCCACGCGAGCAGCGTTCCGTGATCGCTGTAACGAGTCGTAACGCTATCGATTGCAGCGAGAAAAAAGGGAAAAAAAGTGCACCAACCCCAATGGCCTTTCGCTCCACTTTTGGCCCGTCGAGTCACCCCCAAAGTCAGACCAGCCCGTCGAAAATTACACGCCGATTTTCGAGGCCGGTTACCGATTCGCCTCGCGTTTTACGACTCTCCCCATCCTCGTCGGGGTGAGAAAAACAAGCGACGAATCGCTTTCTCCTAACAATTACTCGCCTTTCTCGAACGTTCCCAGTTTCAACCCTCTGCTCCACGGAGCGAGCGATCCACGAAGCTGCAATCGACGAAGAAGATCGACGCCACTTGGTGCTAGAGATCTATTCGAGTCTTAAATTCGTTACTTCATCCTTGGACAACGGAGTAGTTCACAATCGATTAGCCGAGGTCTACTTTGAAACCCATAGTTTCATTTTTAACCATCGCGTAATAAACTTTCACGCTGGATTTTAATTCTGTTACGATGTGAAATTCGTGTTTCCTTCGTATGTGATACTGTGTAATAAAACATATCGTAAGTATTAGTTTGATACATGAAATGGTTAAAGCGGACTCTGGCAAGGGATAAGTGACATGGATCGGTCGAGGCAGACGGATTCTGGGTCGCGTATCGAATCACTTTTTCCGGGTTCTGTGGATCCTGCATTGGAATTAATGGAAACTGAATGAATGTTGAGAGATTTGAGATCCGGAGTGAGGCCCAAAGCACGCAACACCTTATACTTTTTTAAGCTGTTAGTTTCTACACATATTCGAAATACTTTTACTTTAACCCTCCCCCGCCCCTCAATTTTTCAAATTAATTTGTCTCTTGGCGTCAAATTGACACAGTGGTAAAAAATAAACACAATGAAAAGATAAATAGTTGACTTTGCAAATTCTTTTAATGAAAATAAAAAATGAAATTTCTGTATATTTAGGGATACAATTTTCCACGTTGTTCGCAAATAATACGGCGATGTGTAGGGCAATCTGCATTTGTAAATTTATCGCAACGTGCACTGTGTACATTTGCGTTTATGTAAAATTGACACCAGAAACGGTTAAGGGACGTAAGGGTTAATATCTGTCTGATTTTACAACTTCGCTATAGGTCCAGCACAAAGTACAGTAGTACCCGCTTAATTGTCGCTGATTTGCCCACTTAATTGTCACGTAGAGTTACCTCCACTAGTTTCTGCAGCTGCTTCTTTACTTCTTCTTTGGCTTCGTTTTATTTTTGTATTTTACTATGGTATTTTCAGTTTCTCTTCATTTTTTTATTTCCTCTTTTGTATCCGCGAGTGTCATGAAAACGTAATAGTGATAATTATTATGAAATTGTTTTAATCAAATTGCTAAAGTTCTTGTGTTTGAAAATTATAGCAAACATACTCGAATAAATTCGAATAAGGCGAGAAAGGGCATAAAATAGACATTAAAATTATTATTATTACGACTTTATTACTCATAGAAAATAAATGAAATAATACGTATAGATGAGTAATAGGAAAAGTACCTAAATCTAGAGTAAATGCCAGGCTGAAAGAGGAATGCTTTGTAAGCCTTATAATATTATTGATAAACATTCAGTGCCTAAAACTAATACAGATAAAAGAACTAGACTTATCTACACAGTCAAAGTAAAGTACACAAGATAGAATTGTATCAAAATAACAATAACTCAAGTAGATGGCAGTAGATGTAGAATACGTCAATCGCTACTGACTGCAACGCAGAGATGGGCGTAAAATTATTTTAAATAAAAACTTGTGTAAGAAATTATCTGCAGTGCAACAGAGCAAAGACGTTAAAAGCGCACAGTTCTGTATCAACAAAGCATTTTATTTTCTAGGGTTCCACCTTTGCTTATCCTGTGAATTAATTTTCTGCAAACATATTAATAATAATAATGTCTGTTAATGGGAATATCCCACTTTCTACAGATCAACTGATACAGGGCGGGGTAAAAGTAAGCGATGGATTTAGTTTTGCAATAACTTTTAAGGGGAGTGAAATAAATGGAAAATTGAAGTTGGAAACTTCACGTCGTTCAGAAAAGTTGTTTACTTTTTCTTTTCTTACGTCAGGAATTAAGTTTTTGTAACATCTGTTTTTCCATACTTAAATTTCTCAAGTTCCTGATGCAAAATATTAAAAAAAATATTAGGAAGATATTAACAAATAAAGAAGTTATAATCTTTTTTAATCTATGAATTACTTTTGCCCCATTTGTTATAACTGAGAACGTATAAGAATGAAAAGGCATTGCGACGCGCGAGTAATCAGAAAAAGGAGCAAAGAAAGCGTAAAAGAAATTCAGTGAAAATTAAGTCCATGGTAACAAGATTGTCTGTGGTCACCTATATTCGCCTCACTGTTTCTATAAAATACCGTATCCTAGCTAGCATCTCCTAGGTGATGAAAAATATAGTACATTGTGAAAAAATATAGTACTTTTGAGAGGAAAGTGGTACAAAATAAAACTACATTAAAATAACCACATCTTATTTTTTAAATGTAGGTAGATTTTTCGCGCATTTTGCAATATTAATTAATTTATTGCCTTTAACAAAAATGTCAAAGGTTTAATTACACTAAAAGTCCAAATTAACATACATAATATACGAGGAACTCATTTTTTTATAAGAGACAGACTAACTTTGTGTCTATCTCCCCGCCACTTTATATTCATCACAGAAAAATCCTCTCTGTCAAAGTTTAAAATCAGAAATTAAAATGTTAATGTTGCCAAAGAGTAAAAAAATAAGTCAAAATTGTATTTAAATTGTACGTAAATAAGTAAAAATTGAGTTTTATCGACGTACCGGATATACCTATAGTATTTTTACGCACTATATCTTTTTTTAACAGGATATAGTACACTAGGAAAAAATATAATATTGTAAGTCCCGGAGAGTCCGACCATTTTTTTGGAAAAGAAATTGTAGCATCGTCGTTTTTCACATTTTTGTCGTTTTGTGCAAATTAAAGCAAAGCCCAAGCAATTTAGGGTATATATAAATTATAGCGTGCGATAATTTCAAATATTTATTTTCATTTTCAACGAAAAACATTGGCACTGCAACTGGTCGGTCTCACCCGCATGCCGGGGTTAGACCGTCCACCCACTACGGGTGAGACCGACCATGAAAAATAACAAAAAGTGTAGCTTACAAAAAATATAATACACGAAGAAATTAATTGATATGTTATTTCTTCTTCAGTTTTCCATGTAAATCGTAAACATTCTTGTACTTGGAGCATCTAGTATCATGGAACCAACGGCTTCAGTGCACACATTTAATCCAATCGTCGCTTTTCGAGATTTCGAAATAGTTTTCTCCGCATCCCACGCATTCGTTTTCTTCCCAGTCTTTTAACGACACATCACTACCTTGTAGAATGGAATTTTCGCTCCCTGAATCTGAAGATGGGTTTACAGGGAGAAAAACACATGCGGTCGGACTATCCCATAATCAAGATAGTGATCCACCACCTGGTTAAAATAAAATAAAAACGAATACATACGTATCGTTGGGGTGACACTGTAGTTTTATGCATATTATATCCCCTAATATCGGAATAGTGTAAATAAACTTACCTGTCTTTCAAATATCACCAGCGCTGTAACTTGGTCGAAAAACTTTCAGACTCGCATAAAGTCTTAAGTGTTTCCTATAATTTAAATATGGATTTGTGACAATGGACAATGCAAGATCAACAACAACCCTAGTAGCACAAATAATTGGTTAAATATTTTTTCCAAATATTAAAAAAATATTTTTTCAGCCACACTTTTTAATATGAAACAAATGTCGATTCCAAATATTATACACACATACTGAAAATGTGAAATAAAGGTTTAGAAAATATGAAATATTCGGAAAAAAATGTTTTCTTTCTACCATTCAATAAATATTTACTTTATATTTGAAAAAGAATGTTTTTTCATAATATAAAATGAATATTTCCCGAACATTCGGAAAAAATGTTTTGTTTCAAACAGTAAATAAATATTTACTTTATATTTGAAAAAAGAATATTTTTTCATAATATAAAATAAATATTTCCAGCATACCTGGAAAATATATTTGCTTCTTAATCTAGAATAAATATTGTATGTATGTGTAAATATGAAAAAGAGATTGAACCTCTTTTTAATATTGGATGTATGTGCATTCAATATTTTGTGCTACTAGGGAAGCGCATTCATTTCTTTTGTGTCAATGACACACAGTGCGCTATTTTGCGTCAGTCAAAAAAAAAAAAAAAAAAAAAAACACTAGCCGGACTCTCGAAGTGATCGAACTCTCCCGGACTCACCCTACAATACTATATATTATAGTACGGTTGACAACCTTCGTCCTAGCATCCGCTGCTCGAAACCCGACACTTACAACCTCTACAAGTACGTACGTACAGTTTGCTATTCAAGGCTACCATAAAACAACTGTTCTACATGGAATTTCGCTGTACCTCGCTCGCTGTCAATGTTCCTCACTCTCGTCCCTGACACATTCAGAGGTAAACGTGCCAAAGAGAGATCACAGCGCGAAGCCCCAGTGCCATCCACCTCCCCGGTTGATTGCCGCGCGGCTCGGCCCCAGCCGGCGACAATTGAGCGGGGCGCCGCTGCATACGTGTCTCGAGGCTTTTCCGCGAACGTGTCGGGTGAGACGGGCGGAGGGGCGCGCGCGCGCGCGCGCTCTAGTCAGCTCGAATAAAGGACGGTTGCTTGGCAGTAATGGCGAGTCGAGTAAAGGGTCAATCGGTGGCAACGAGGAGAGAACGAGCAAGGAGATCGCAATGGATCAAGCCGAAAGAAGGAACGGAGAGATGTACGGGGGGGGGGGAGGAGGGAGGAGCACTCGAACGAGTTAACTCGGTGGTAGGACCGAAAGCAATCAAATAGCCGATTGATAAAAGAGCCGAGGATGGGGGAGAGGCACAGAGAGAGAGAGAGAAAGGTGGTGGAGGAGGGGTGGGAGCGAAA
The DNA here is from genome assembly GCA_963932335.1 of Andrena marginata. Taxonomy (NCBI): domain Eukaryota; kingdom Metazoa; phylum Arthropoda; class Insecta; order Hymenoptera; family Andrenidae; genus Andrena; species Andrena marginata. The sequence continues at coordinate 12,597,336 of OZ010661.1, forward strand.
GGGGGAGTCAAAGAGATAGGAAGGGAAAGATTAGCCGCGGAGGAGAAAGAGGAGAGGCGGGGAGGAGGGAGGAGAGAATGAGGGACGGAAAGAGAGGCTCGTTCCCGAGATATGTGGGAGCCTCTCGATCCGATCGTACACACGGACAGTTTCGAACGGCTTTAATTGATTTTACTATTGAAAGGAGAGGTCGCGAAGCGGCGATGGCCGGCGTTCGGTGTTTCGACGGATCTGAGCTGGCGGGAATTTCGAGTAGCTCGGGCACGGCTGCTTCGGACATGCTTAGGGTTGTCATATTTCTTTGCCAGCAAAGCGGGATAGGTGAAAGAAAAAGGGGCAGAACGAAATTTTGTTGAAAAAGGGAGGGAGAATTGACATAGAATAAAAAAAAAGATAGTGATTACAAGTACGAGAAGAATCTGAAAGCCAAGTCATATTTTTCTGTACAGGGTGTATAAAAAGTGATGGACACCGCTTTCAGGGGTGAATCTACACCTCTGGATCGGTAGACATTTGTGAGAAAAAAAAAAACGCAAAATTGTTTATAACATTGAAAATTAAAGTTAAAGTTTCTTTTACATCAGGTAGTATAGATTAACCCCTGAAATCGGCGTCCATCAGTTTTTATACACCCTGTACATAAAACTTTCTTCAGAAATGATTCATTATTCTTAATTTCTTCGCAGAATCCCGTCAAAAGTCAAGGAACACGATAACCGGGCGTGTTTGAAAACCGACCGAGACACCCGGGATAGGGGTTGAGAACCGGGACGTATGGTAACCCTAGGCATGCTCAGTCACAAAAGTCCACGTACACCTCATGAATTTGAAATATTATAAGTAACGCGGTTATTTTAGTTACTCCGATGAAGATGCATGGCACCCAGACTACGCGAACCTAGACGCATGTATGCGACAAATTAGAAACCACCACATGCGTTTCCTTATCGCATATCACAGAACTTTACTTATTTGGTCAGATCTCTGCCAGGGTCTTAAATTCCCAGTGTCTAAACAGTACGGGTTCTTGACTTGTCAGTAAGACTCTCAAGAGTCTCAGGGTCCCCATCGCCCTCATTCCCTCCTCTTACAACGTTAACCCCTTAAGACCCACCTCGCAACACAGTCTTAAAATTCCCCTTCCGTAATATTACGCTCGATAGAGTAAAACATAAACGCTTCTTTCGAAAAACAATGTTTTATCCCAGTTTATAAACATTTATATAATAAAATATAAATATTAGAAAAGCTTGTAATTTTTTAGCAGTTTTCTAAAATTTAATGTGTCCTTAAGGGATTAATATATCTTTACAAGGTAGGAGAGACTGGGGCTAGTTGATACAATTAATTTTGTAATTTTGTTGCGTTTTGCGTTTTAAGATTCTTACGAAGAAAAGTGAAATGCAGCATTAAAGTTTGTGTGAACATATGATATATCAACCATTGTTTCAGCTAGAAGCAAACAATATATATTGCGTTTTCTAGGTACATTAATTATTGCTAAATCCCCATTGTTATCTGCGGATATTGAAATACAACCACAGCTTTTGTCTCATATGTGCGTTTAATTTAAATAGAAATGCATTGCATCAACATGTCCGGTCATGTATCAACTTGACCCGACAACAGGGTGATTTGATACAGAGAGTGGCCAATTATTATGCTCAAAACATTTTCGTCAATTTTTGGGGTCATTTTAAAATGGATTTAATACGTTTTAAAAAAAATCTTAAATTGGCAACTAAAGGTTCTGAAAGGAAACTTTCTTAGCTTTCCAAAACACTCATGAAAATTTATCTACGATCATGAGTGTGCAAGTTACAGGTGTTCAAAGTGAAAAGTACCTTTTTTGCTTTAATCGCGAATAACTCGGTTAATGAAAATCACACAACAAAACCAAAGAAACAAAATTAAAAGGAAATATTTGCTCTATAAGAGCTCTTCATTGGATTTACACGAAAAGATTTTTTTGGCCCTTGCATACATTCAAACTAGGCAAAAATTTCAGAAACTTCGTTTCTCACGCACCATCTTGATAAAACAGTATCATAATGGATGAAAAAAATTTGAGTTCTTAATTCAAAAACTAGAAACTTATAGCATCAAAATGCGTTTTTTAAATATTTTTTGCGACCATGTTTCGCAAAAATACAGCCATCGCTCAAACTTACAAAATCTCAACCTTTTTGTTCGAGTATAATAATTTGGCCACCCTCTGTACACGTGCCACGTTACGTCTTTCCTATATTCAAAATTTAAATGCAAATAGAATTAATACCTCTAAAAAGGATCAAAGAATTACATGTTGCAGTATTAGTTCTCCAAAGTAAGTGATTTGTATTTACAAACTAAAAGCTGAAAAATTGATCAACTAGCCTCGGTCTGCCCTATTACGCACACAATTTTCAGACTGGCTATGCGTGCAAAAGCTCTGCCCTTTTTCGCATGGCCCAGTCCGTTACGAGAGCACGCGCTGCTCACCTCTATATCTCTTCCATCGATTCCTAACTGCCTAAGTAAATGAGTAATTCCGGTTTCGTCCCATGGGTTCGCTCGCGAGAGAAAACGAAAGAGATGTAAGGGATGATACAGTTTTTGGGACGGTGGGCAGGAAGATCGGAAGCAAAGTCGGCGAGGTGAAGGGAGATAGCAGCAGCCTCCCTTTCTGATCTCGAAATCGATACGAAAGAGCGTAGTCCCCGCGTAATTGGGTTGCAAGACCGTTCCCAGGGGGTGGGCGAGGGGGTAGGAGAAGCGGCGCAGCGACCGTCCGCAGAGGGGGCTGGATGTTGTTTGTCGGAAACCGGGGCATCCTGCTAATGCCTTGGTTAGTACTCCAGTTTCCTTTGTGCCACCCTCGTGCGGCGTGGCGCGGCGCGGGTCCACCCCTCCGCGCCGATACGCACCCCCCAGCAGAATGCAATTTAAGCCGACAGGCCGCGCACTACGCTTAACCGGCCACCACGTGCTCCACCGATCGATGCTTACGAAAATTCAACCGAGACGAGCCCCCTTTGCGCTCCCTTTCGACAACGTCGATGTCGACTTCCCTGAGTAGATGCGAGGGCAACTATTAATTCACGTATTTATTAAGACGCGCAAGCGACTTTAGCCACGCTCTAAGTGAAGCAGGATTTCTTAGATCGTGCTATCGTAGTTAGGGAACTTTAAAACGATGCAAACAAAGGAATGCAACCTCCACTTAGCGGTGTTGAAGCGGAGGAATTTATGCAGTACTGGAAATATTTATTGTATAGGGAGTTCGTTGGTTCTGATTTTAACCAAGGTATCGGGCACTGAACTAGAGCAAGGAAGAGGTGAGTATGCGCATCAGATATATTTGGTCCTCTGGAGAGACAATCTGCCTCGTTGAGTATTGTCAAATTCGCTATATAAACAGAATACAAACTTAAATGTAATAAAATGTGTCGTGGTATGAAGTATCAATATCAAAAACGGATGTTTTGTTTGTAATGTGTACTTAACAATACTCAAAAAGGCGGATGCTGAATACTCTTCTCTCTCCACCTCTTTAGTGCTCTAATTGAACGCTTAGGTAGTTAATAATCGCGCGAAAATATATACTTTCCGAATACTAATACTAAATATTGTGCAAGTGAATACACGCTAAATACACGATTGATGTATATTTCCAGTACCTACTGTAGATGTTCAAGGAAAAGTTGAAACATGATGATGCTTGAGATCAGTGGCGCACTCAGAATTTAATCTTGGGGGAGGGAAGTTGAAGGGCTAAAAATATTTTTAATGCAAATTCAATAAAATTCATTAGGTGATTATGAAAATTTATTTATGAAATGAAATCCTACTTTCCCTCTTTTTGCAAAGCTCCTGAATTACTTCGGTCGTGGTTACATTAATCTCCTTTTTCCTTTTTTGGGGGGGTTGCTAGGGCCCCTTGGACCACCCTCTGGGTGCGCCACTGCTTGAGATGCTTGTTTACTTCCGCGTTTTTTTCACTGAGGACAGAAAACGAGTAATTGTATTCCCATATTCCTTATAAATGCGATTTTATTCGCATGATTTGTGTCAATATGGTTACTGAAAAGACTTCAATGTTCTGTTCCAAAGCAAATGTCAAAATGTTACTGTGTAAATAGAAATGGAAAAAGGGGTATGTCAGACACCACTGCACCCGTTAGGTAACAAACTTTCCACCTTACCAGTTAAGGGTTAAGAAGCTTGATTACTCGGAAATTCTTAAATCCACTTCTACCGAGCTTCTTAATTTCTTTGTAAAATCATTCGCAAACAAGTTGGACGGAAGTGGCTCGACGCGATGGCCCTGCGGAATTCTACAAATGTACATCATGCTTCTCGACGTAAAATTAAGAATTCAAGCAATTGGACTTGTCAGCTGAATAGCTCCCGACACCGTAACTACCGCGTCACCCACATACGGGTGACAGCCGTATCTACACGATTATAAATGATATTAATTCACACGATCATAAGTGATATTAATAAGCATTTTTAATGAACTATACTGAATAAGGCGCTATGATATCACTAAGACGACAACGGAAAACTGATCTATTTAAAATCTGAGTCAGTGCGCAGGGCCTGATAAGGCTTTTAAGGGGCATTCTCATTAAAATTTTTCAGAAAATCGATTTTTTTTGCAAACTATAGTATAGTATCTGAAGAATACACACAATCAGTAAAAGTTGTTAGACGAAATTCGTAAGGGTATAGATTCTACAACCATAGAAAACCGAAACATTGAAACAAATTTTTTTTGAACCCTAATGAATGCACTAATAAAAGCCAGAAACATTTTTTAAGACATGTTATAACCACTTCTTGGAAAAAAATCATAAAAATCCCCTATTTTTCGAGCGCTTTGCAAGAAGGGCGAGTTAAATCTGTTTATACAATAGCCAGCATAACAAAAGAAATTATGAACCGATTCCAAAAATCTAGGTGGCATTTTCTTTGTAATTGAATTCACTATCGTATCAACCTTCGATCATAAATTTCAGAAGTCATAGTTCTTCGTTATTAACATTTTTAGGCGTAAAATCAGCGTTTTTTAACATATTTGTGTTCACACGTACACCAAACATCGTCACTCTACTTTCTTTGCCTTCTTAAAGGCTGGCACGATAGCAATCGATATAGCATGTAAGAATATCTTTGGTGTTTTGATTTGAGATAATCCTACGTCGAGTTATACTGGTTACCGTTGACGGCTCTTTTTGTCGCAGTGCAATGAGCGCCACGTAGAAACCGAACCAAAAAATAGAAAAAAAATATGTTTCATATTCTTGAATAACAAATAAATAAAGATCATAAAGTTTTTTGCCGCAAGTGGTCTACTTTTTCAAAAAAAAATCTTAAAGGTCACCTGTTTTCTAGCGATTTGATGAGAATGGCCCCTTAAAGATAAAAAGCAGAGCGCGTTAGGCGTGTTAGCCCATCGCAGAAAATCGTTCAACCACCTAAGTATGTACTTTCGAGTTTCGCCAGCAAACTACCGTGGTTCGCCACGAAAGACCCGAGGAGCGTCGAATATCGAAAACGATTCGCCTCTCTATCCAATGGAACGGTAAAAAGCCTGCGGGATCGGCCGGGCGAGCCGGAGAAGAAACGGTAACGGAAGTCATTACGGTTGCGCGGCGGCGAAGAAAAAAAAAAGAGTATTTCATACACGACGACGGGACGCAAGCACCTCGAGCAACGTTAAACTTCCTCGCGGAGATCTCTTTCCGCTGGCGACGGTAATCGTTGCAAAGGAGCGTTCACACCACCGCGGCTGGTTGCTTTGCATGCCGCGCCCGGCCACTCTAAATGATGAGATTTCGGCGGCACGGGTCGGGCGGACGGGCCGGGGGAGGGAAAAACGCGACCAGAAGGGGCAGGAAGGACCGGGCCGTATTAAAGTATTGCTCAGATGTTTTTTTTTTCTCTCCTTTCTCCCCCTCTCTGTTTTCTTCCCTTTCTTTTTCAGCCACGGCTTTTGCTTTGCTTTTACCGGCCACCCCTGGAACAATGACGAATCCCCGACGTCATTGTGCGTTGGCCCTTGCAGTTCGAGGAAAATGCAGAGCAGGGAAGAAAGGCCGCGAAGAAGAGGGAGGAATAGGGAAAGGTAGCGGGGCGCGTCGTGTGACAATCACTCGCCGCTGATTACACGGGCCATTGTGCAAGGACAACGGTGCACGCGACGATAAAAGGGTTTTTTCCTCTCCCTTGGCCGAGAGAGCGAAATGATTCCGATGGTGGAAATGTTGGAACGAGAAAAGACGAGAGAAAGAGAGAGAGAGAGAGAGGAGTGTGTCGCGGGAACGGGTGGGGGGAGGAAGAGGCTGGTTCTTCGGTAAATATGTTTCAGCGGTCAGATATCAAACGCCTACTTTCGTGGCGACCCTTGGATTAAAGTTGGGTTTTCCTATCAGCGTCAAAACGCAGCTGATTCGTCTTAATATACGATTGACGCATCTACTTAGATGGTAGATTTTTGCCAGAGGAACGAGAAAGTTGCGTATCGAAAAGTGAAATAAATTTTTAACAGGATCCGCAATTTTTTGAACGAGAAGACCCAGTTCTTTTTAAGTCTTCTGATATTTCTCTGAATATGCTCCCCTTCGCTAAATGATTCTCATATATAAGTACAGCTTATCGCTAGCGTAAAGGAAGGGTAGTTTTTTAAGGGGGGAGCTCCATTTAGGACGCTAAGAATAAGGTGGTTTTGGGGATTTTTTTTCTAAGAAACTGTTAAGCGGATCTTTTCCAAATTTTCAGGGTATTTCAGTTCACATTCAACCAATAAAAATTAATTTTTTCGTTAGTAAGTGATCGGTAGAAATGGAGATATATGAACACGAGGCCTCAATCCTTTCCGGAAAGAAGGAAACCAAGGATTTTCTTATTTCTTGGACCTAACAAATGAACGAAAAGTTAAAAATTGGCAAATTGGTGGGACTTGAAGGAAAAAGTTACGATTCTGTTCCAAAATTTTCGTACTCTTTATGAAGATAGAATTATTCAATTTAATTTATTTATAACAGTGTTAAATCCGTCGACAATGTAATTATACGAGAAATAAGAAAATCCTTGTTTTTTTTTTGTTTCAGGGAAGAATTGGGGCCTCCAAAATAATCGCAAATTTGCAACTCCGGTGGTGATGCCCTACGTGTTCATATATCTCCATTTCTACTGATCACTTTGTCACGAAATAATTAATTCTCATTGTTTGAATATGAACTAAAATACACCGAAAGTTTGGAAAAGATCCGCTTAACAGTTTCTTAGAAATAAATGACCAGAATCACCTTATTCTTGGCCTCCTTAAAAGGGGTTCGCTCTTAAGGGGGAAACCACTTATTTAAATAAAGTGTATTTTCAAGGCATTCTATTATAATGAAATGCAGCTACCGAAAAATCTTTATTGCCATCTGGAAATACACATCTATTTAATTAATATTTTATGCTCCTACCTATATTGAAAAAATTGAGTAGTATGACCACAGCATACGATGACATTAGGCTCTGAGAAAAACTGATTAAACGTTCGATCGTGTAACTTTTCAACGTGTGCTCTAAAATGAAAAATTCCAACGTTTTTTTAAAATATATTACAATAACTTCAGTTAAGCGTTCCGATTTAAAGGAATATTAATTTTCATTTCATTTCATTTTATAAATTTATGACAAGTAAGAAAAAAAGGCTGCAAGAATCAAGTCTGTTGGATTTAGAATTTTAGATTTGCTGTATTTGATTTATTTATCGCGTGGGGGATGAACCCAACAGATTATCTTATCAAAATTAAGCATCCCCTAATTTTAGGTTCTTCAGATATGCCCGCAATGGCAGAGAAACAGAAACAGGCAAATCACTTGCGTTACCAAAAACAACAATCGTTTTTACATCCACAATATTGCATTACGGAAGTTTATAAGTTATAAATAATAACACATATTTTCACTTCATCTCGGTAATGTCTCACGCACCGAAACTCTTACTCTTACGACTTTAATCACATATATTAACGCAACAGCGTCAGACGTCCTCGCTTTCGACCGAAGTGGAACAAATAATCCTATTTTATGTAATTTCGGATAAATAAAAACACTTTCGCCAGTGAGTTGTAACGTTTATACGTAATACAAATGATACACGTACACATTTCTATCCCTTCCCAACTTGGCGCACCCAATATGGCGGCGTAACACTAATTTCATTTACTTTAAATTATTGCAATGATGTTCTCTTGATAAAATATAAGGAATATCGAACTAACAAATTCAAGTAGCTACTGATAACTAAATAAATAGAGTCAGTTTTAAAATACCGAGACATGAAAATAAATAGTGACATTACCAATTTTTTCAAATACATAAAATTCTTTAATTTGTTCAATCACTGTGTTCCAAATTCTTATTCATTTAATTAAACTGATTTTATTAATGAAAATGAATTTTACCACACTCAAATCAGCCCCATCAATCAAATTTTCACTTTTGCCTTGATGCTGCAGTGTAGTACCTATAACGAGTTCCAATAAATATTTGTCCAAAGAGGTCTTGTCACTGTCGCTACCGAATTAACACTTACCGAAAAACGAAGTGCACAGAAATTGTGAGGTAAAAATTAAGGATAATGAAGGGGGAGTTGAGCCACAAAGTTTTAAACGTGTGTGCGCAAGACTATGTGCAGTTGCCCCCTGGCTTTTGAGAAAAGATCGTTTATTTTTAAAAACTTATCTTTATTAAGTTTATACTAAAAAAGTGAATATTTCTAAATTTCTGATTTAAAATAATTAAATTGGCATTACAAAATGAGTTTAAAAAACCAAGCGAGCTACTCGTTTTCTCATTACTATATATTTCTTCACCGTCACCTCAAAGTTGCCCCCTCCTGGAAAAAGACTACGGACACCCTTGCGTAAGAATGGTGCCAGGGGGTTCGTTTCTTTAATAAACATGCCTGTTTTTACGTTTTTCACTTTTCCTTTTTGTGCCATCTGCGCCGTACACATCAGTGAGGGCAATGACCAGAAAAATGAAGATATAAAGCAAAATTGCGGTCCCACCTTGCCACAAATCTTACACACATCCACCACTGACCTATTTCTCCACCTTCTTCAGTTAGTTACTACGTATTTCTTTTACATTTCCATTTATTCCCTTACTTTTACTTTACTTTTTATTCGTCTGTCGTCATACCTACTTTATATTACCTTTCTGTTCACACCACACGGTAAATATTCTGCTTTCTTCTTTTTACACATGGCGTAATAAAAACATTGTATAAATTTTCATGCATGGATTTCGGGATAATACCTGACATTTGAATATTTTGGACGCCCGAACCAAGTTTTAGTTTGTTATAATTTGAGGAGAAAAGCTCGGGAAATTCACATTGGTGTAAAATTTTTGTTTGTTACATTTTGTCGATTTATCGCCTCTGATATATTGACAAGCAATTAAGGATCACTCTGAACAATTTTTGCTGCACTTTTCGTACTCTCTGCTTGTCATTTTACAAATCATTCGTATCCGCTTATTTGATATATTGCTTGCTTTATAAGTATTGGTATACATATGTATTTTCAAACATTCCCCGAATTTAATTATGATTTTAAAACAGTCTTCGTGTAAAAACTGTTATTTTGATTTTAGATTTTCATTACAATTTTCACACATTACACTTGTTTTAGGAACTGCGGTACTTTAAAGATTTAAAATAATAGTACGGAGTTTTAGTTTATGCGCATTCATTTTAAGATTTCATAAAATTACAGGTAAATTGTAGGCGAGAAAATTGTAGAGCGCTGAAACTCGCGCCTGATACACGTAAACGGCCCGACAATGACAAGTTACACAGGTGACGTAAAGAGTATCCTAAGTACGATAATAACAAGTCGCACTGGCAACGCATAATATTTTTACAGTGAGGATTTTTCAAGTTTTTCACTTGATTTGCATTTTAATTTTTTAAGAAATCAAAACTTCACGCGTTCATTGCAACTATTGGAAACGATTTGGTTTTTACTAAAAAACTTTTCAGTTTAGTTTCGGTTTTTAGTTTTTAGTTTGTTGGTAACTCAACACCAATAACTTGTCTGAACCGTAAAAACTATGTATCATTTTAAAACGATAACAGTGTTAAGTAGCATTAATCATAAAACATAAAGAAATGAAAATGAGAAAACGAGAAAATAAAATAGTTGCAACTTGATCGCCCAAATGTATTTAGAAACTCGATCGCAGAACTAAGCAAACTTCTCCTTAATTTCTATATCTAATAATTTCTTATTTCTAAATGTAATAGAAAAAATCTAACACAGTCGAAGAAATTCTACGAATCCTCGTTTTAGTTATAGGCACGACTTCAATTTAACACGGTTTAAAAATAACAAAATCCTTAAAAGTTTGTTATACATCGATACATAAAACTACAGCGCAAAATTTATCTTAAAAAACTAACCTTTCATTAATTGAGTGTTGCGGAGCCTGTCCTCCCATTTTGTAAATAAATTTTGGTCTCGATTTACACGATCCTTCTGTGACTCCAACCTATCGCATAAATCCTGCTTTTTTAAGTATTCGATTACCGTCACGAATGAACTTTTTCGAGGCCATTGATAGACACGTATGCGTTTTATAAGGGGATCAGCAACATCGAACTGTAAAATCCTTGGGTCTGTATCATACGGTAAGATCTTATAGTCACCGAAGATTACTGAGATTATCTTCCACCGAAGGCTGTTAGATGATAGTTGGTACGTTGAAAGGTTGGTCGCGCGTACCTTAACTCGCGTCAAGCGAGGATGTTGACTCCTGTTCTCCAGGAAGAAACCGGAAACGCCTGGAGGCAGCGGATCAAGCAGGTAGGACAGGTAAAACGGGTGGGGCTTCCGTTTCGAGATCGTCGATCGAGATCGATCCATCGGGCGTATTTTCTTTGCAGGAAGCCTCTTAATCACCGGACGAGCCAGCTCTTCGCCGCCCGAGTTGTGTTATCTCCGATTCTAATGCGCAAAAGAAGCGGTTATACCGTTTTATTAACGTTACTGCTCCCTCGATTAACTCCCCGCTGGACAAGAACCGGGCAACCGTAAATATGTATAGAGTTAATTATCGCTAATCAATTGCCGGCGATTAATTCAACAGTACTTGCAAAATGTTGGGTCGGTGTCGAAAATCGCATGAATACAGGGAGCTTCAAAACACGCGGCACAATTTGAAAATGGAGTCAAGGGCAGAGGTATTGGAATAAATATTTTGCATAGGAATATTTTAAAAATTGCCGAACACTCGTGTCCTCAGCTGATATACTTTTTAGTAAATCTTAATATAGAGTGTTTGAAGAATAGAGTTACAGGCTCTTGGGGTTCATACTCAGCTAAACAAACAAATAACGTAGGTCCTAACATCGCCTGGTGGATACACTCCAAATGGACCCATACCATGTGTCAAACTACACACTTATGTTACTTTATGTATCTCTTCTTTAAGGAAATAAGAATTTTCGATCAGGAAAGGATGAAAATCTAACGTAATAGTTTATTATGATAAACTATTATATTTTATAATAATAGCTTATTATGATAAACTTTTATATTTTATATAAAATTCAATGGAGATAAAATACACCCTGTAGGGTGAAGGACCCAATTACTGACACCTAACCAATTACTGTCACCTTAAGCTATTTTACTTAAAATAACGAATAAATAAACGTTGTAAAGTCATACACAAAAAGAATTATGTAATTCAACCTATAATCTATACTATAGATTATATACTATAGTTTATTTATTCGTTATTTTAAGTAAAATAGCTTAAGGTGACAGTAATTGGTTAGGTGTCACTAATTGGGTCCTTTACCCTACAGTCGATTGCCAATCTATCCGGCATTGGAGGGTTTTAGGCCACTTGATGTATTTGCAGAAAATATGATACGTGGTACAGATTGAATACTTTCCACCGGTTTTAATATAAAAAACCAAATACAGTAAAATTTGTTAAAGTCCTTCAAGAAATTTGCAGAGGTTTTTCATAATTATTCCACACAGGGTAGGTGTAATACTTATGGACGGCAGTGTATGCCCCAAAAATAGTGCTTATTGAGATGTGAAAGGTTTTTGGTGTTACGCCGACATCAGGTTTTTCAAACCGTGAGTCCTCATCCATCAATGCGCCGTGAAATCAATTTACTGGGTCACCACGGGCATGGTCCTTCTTTTTTAATGAATACAGAACAGATTACATGGTTGAATTTTAATTTTGTACAAGTCCTTAAGTGTGAAACAAACACCTGTTAATAATCCTACTGGGTGGGAACAGTTCCTTTATTGGTCTACGATTTAAAATGTATACTTTCTGTGGAATTTATGGTTAGGTGTAAATACAGCGCTTTGCTGCACCTCGCCATTTATCCTAATTACATTCATTCCTGTTTTATGTGTTCCCGCTTTTCTCATAGCGTAATAAAGACGTTATTATCATTATTCCCATTTATTCCAAGGCAAATTTCAGCTCTTTACTCTGAAAGGCATGAACGTAAATATTAGTAGTGTTTGTTTGCCAAAGAAGGCACGCCGTTAGTACAACTGACTTGTTGCAGCATGCTTAGTAAACGTACTGACAGTCGACCAAGTCTGATGAATGTTTTCTTAAGTGTCTTCCTTACAATTAGACGATAGTAAAACTCAGTCTTTGAAACACCCTATATACTTTCGATTCTGTGTACAACGTAACGATTAAACGTGTTCGTGATGCAATAATCAGTATTTATTTTCGATCAGTCTTACTATTTCACTGTCAGTATCAACGACCAGTTTCCGTCAATTTATCCACATGACAAGATACAGCAATCGCGAGTGCGGGGATATGCTGCCTTGCGCTAGAAGCCTAGCCGGCGCAGAATTTTTATGTTAAGGAAACGATCGAAATGTAATTCTGCGTCGTTTTGTTCTACTTTCGTATTAAACTGTGCTTGACACTGGAAAGGCGAACGAAAGGGCTGAGTGAAGTACAGGTACATACAGTGGATCTATATCAAGTCTGCACCGAGCAGGAGCTATGTATTTCTTTTATACTGCGACGGGTCATCCCATCGACAGTCGGCGGACGAAGGTGAAGAGGAGTTCAAGATCGAGGGTCTAGTCGTTTCTGAATCGAGTTTGACGAAACTCGCGAAGGCCTCCCGAATGTAGGAAGTGGAAGGCAACGCGGCAGCCTGAGCAGCGTCGAGGTCGTCGACGAGAAGAGGAAAAGGAAGAGACCGGAGAGGAAGATCGGTGGTTAAGCCGCTTTTTGCTAAGTGGATGAGAAGCCAGGAGAACCGACCCGGTGAACCAAGGTCCCCGAGGACAGAACGGTACCCTGTGCCCTCTTCCTCCTCTTCCCACCTTATCCCGCCTCCGCGAGAGTTCCTTCTCTGGTCGTGCAGGCTACCGAGGACGAGGAGCCAGGCAGCGCCTCGAGGCACCTTCTCGTAAATTCCTACTTATATACGTGTTTTTGATGCACCGTACGGCGCATGCGTGCCACTTGCACCGGCCACATCTAACGTCTACTGCATCTTCCGCAGCTCGACAGCGAACTACGCCTCTGAACTCGCTAATTCGGTCGGGTCTGAATCATTCGACCCCATGAATTTCTCACACAGGCATGGTATTCGTGTGTTCTGAACACTTTTAGCGGGGATGACGAGTTAACTCGTCATGGGAAATTTATACAGTTTCTGTGCGACGCGGCAGTCGTTGCCTGAGACACACAGGTTGCGGGCGGCGAGTCAACTCGTCGTGTGACACTCACAGATTGCGCGCGACGAGTTAACTCGTCCTGTGGAACTGGTACAGTTTCTGTGCCACGAGTCAACGCGTCGTGTAAAACTCACACAGATTGCGTGCGACGAGTTAACTCGTCATGCGAAACTGATGCAGTTTCTGTGCGACGAGTTAACTCGTCATGTGAAACTGATACAGTTTCTGTGCCACGAGTCAACGCGTCGTGTAAAACTCACACAGATTGCGTGCGACAAGTTAACTCGTCATGTGAAACTCACAGATTACATGCGACGAGTTAACTCGTCATGTGAAACTAATACACTTTCTGTTCCACGCGTCAACTCGTCGTGTAAAACTCACACAGAATGCGTGCGACGAGTTAACTCGTCATGCGAAACACACAGATTGCATGCGACGAGTTAACTCGTCATGTGAAACTAATACACTTTCTGTTCTACGCGTCAATTCGTCGTGTGAAACTCACACAGATTGCGTGCGACGAGTTAACTCGTCATGCGAAACTCACACAGATTGCGTGCGACGAGTTAACTCGTCATGTGAAACTGATACAGTTTCTGCGTGACAAGTCAACTCATCATTCATACCTAAGCTCAGATAGGATGCGTACGATAAGTCTCATTAGAATTTTCACCCCAATAACAAGCAATAAGTCCAGCGAGTTGTATTCAATACATTTGACGTTACTGTAGCAAGAAAAATCTTTTAAATTTTCATACACTTTTTCGATAAAATTGCCATACTTTTCTGCGATTTGTTTAGTTATCGCAGGGTCGCCAAACGCGTCAGTTTAATTTTAAATGGGCATTCTGGATGTGCTTTTGAGAAAGAAGCACCTCACTTAACGGGTTAATGTAAGAAAACCCCATTGCACGCGCAACGGGCATGGAAATGTTTAACACGTTCGCTGACCTGCGTCAGGTATGCGAGAGGCGCGGATTCTCGCGAGGGAACGATGTCATAGACGCCTGACAGTGACGAGTCTTCATTTCGCGTCCGTGTAAATAGACAAACTCTATCTTATCAGTATCTCAGAACTTAGCAAAACAGTATTATGTATATCCAGCAAGGGTGGCCCGAGATTTAAACGATTAGACGTTGTTTCAAAGTAGCTCAACAGTATGACAGTCACTGTACGGAAGGTAATGTGTCACAGATGATAAATCAATTTCGTTAAATTCCGGCTATATTCCGATTTTGTGTTATAACTCGCGAACTGTAAGAACTGTAAGTTACCAAATGATAGTTTTAATTAAAAGAAGTAAATTTTGTATTGAAACTTTTTTCTATCTCTTACAGATTGCGAGTTACAAAATAGAATCGGAAAATAGCTGAATTTTCATGGGTTAATTTCACCCCCTTAGAGTGAATTTGGACAGCAAACAAAAATTGCTTGATATATTATGATATTATTATATTCACAAACTTTAAGATTTTTTGAATTTCCGGGTTCGGGATCTTCCCTTATCAGTTGAATAGACTCCACTCCGATCACGGCTCGTGACGTATGTACATTAGGGTGGCCCTAAACTTTCAAAATTTGAAAAAAGAAAAAGTGTTTTTCCGTTCGTCGCACGAGAAAAAATAATAGAACATAAAAAATGCCCCTTGTCTGGATCTACAACCTTTGTTTGACATATTTTTTTATGTAATCAATAACTTGGAGTATATTATATAAAATCGACTTTGTTAAATAATCATTTAAATGTTCAAGGGCTCAGGGGCACCATTTTCCGTTATCCAATCGAGCTCAAACTTCCCACAGATTTTTTTTCATTATTTGGAACTATTCTGGGGGTACCGCGATGAAATTCAAAAGCCGACAATAAGAGCCACCCTAATGTACACATTAAAGACCGATCGTCCGTCACAATCAGGTGTACCGAAACATTGTAGATATTTAACCAAATTTTCTACCGAGGAATGTTCAATGGGAATGGGCCACAGAAATTTTTCACAAACGAGACGAGGATTATTTAAAAAAAAAAATGACTATGCTTCTTCCAATGAAAAGAATCGAGAAACTCTGAAGGCCGTTTGAAATCAGTTAGGTGCGTTCATATGCCCGTGGTCCGAGTATGCCTGAAATATCACTGGCGAGGTACACAAGTGTCTCGTGTGAAAAGGTCCCAGAGATCAGCGGCCGTCAACCGAGGAATTCACGGCAATTAAAATGCGATCGGCAAAGAATTCGCTATGGACACAAATAAGGGGACGAAGACAAACGTGCGCGCGAGCGCGCGTGCACCGAGGTCGATCGAACGGTGTTTGAACGCCTCCTCGATTCCTGTATCGGGTGAAAGCAACGTGTTCCTGGTAATGACTTCGTCGTAGTCCCGGCTCCGCGTCTGTTGTCTAGCATTACTGGTAATACCAAGCAGAGTTACGGGACTACCAGCGTACCGCTGCGCCACCGAAAAACATTCCGGCGACTTCTTCTGCCCCGTGTTAATTATCGCGTCCCATCTTTCTATCCGTCGGCTACTGGGAGTAGCTCTGCGCGTCTTCAGCGTTCATTCGGCCATGCAAGTGTCTCCGCTTAATCCCGTATTTCTCTTCAGCGCGCGACATTTCTTGTAGCAATGACATTGCGAATCGATCTGACGACGGTAAACGGGAACCATCATCGAAAAACGTACGTGCGGGGTGTCACAAAATTGTTGGCACGTTCAGAAATTTTATAAGAAGAGAAATTGACAATGCCGAAGTGTTAGTAAATTCGTAGTGCACAGTTTTCACGCGTGCAGTGATACAAGGGTAAATGTATTACTGAAAATACGATACGAAAGTCAAGTGTTCTCGAGTTATAAATTAAGTACGATTTCATTTGTTATAGGGGTTGTTATGTTTAATTAATTATTCATAATTCTCTATGTGCCCGCATTTGAAACTCGCAAGGATTTAAAAACACTTAATGCTGTTTCTATTTGTTGGCAATACGAATGCATTGGTATACCAAGCGATAGTGAGATTCCCAGGGGTTGGGAGAAGGGGGTAAAGTAAAGGTCTGATTGCAAGCTATCACGTAGTAATACCTCGATACTTGTCGATACAGCTTGCCAAATCTCGACATGCGTGTTTTCAGATCTCACTACTAGGCACACCAGTATAATCATGTAACCGTAATCAGTCGACAAAATCGCGAGGCAAGATAAACTAATACGGACAATGAACTGACTGATAACTAGCAGACAAAATATGACTGAAATGACTTGTAACTTATTTAGAAATGGTTGATTTTCGACTCCATGTTTACTAATACTTTATTTGTACATTTTGACAAGCACTGCCCACGTGTAAAACTTGCACTACGGATTTGCAAACACCTGCAGGTATAGTTTATACATTGTACTAGTAAAATAACGCGATAAGCTAATAATATATCATATCAATTACATAATAACGATAAAACATCACTTTTCTTATATTTGGATCTCGAAATGTAATTGGTAGAGGCTCTAAAATAATATTTTTATTGTTAAAGGACCTTAGTGTTGCTTAAGACGTTGTTCTATTGCAAAAAATTGTGTTAAAACAAATATAAATTGTACTACATTATACCGTAGATAATGGGCGGACTCGCGATTTTCAATAAGATAGGTTTTCCTGCACGCGACTAAACGCAACGTCAAGAATTTCAAAGTCGATTTTCTCGAAAATGAAGCGCGATATCAAAAAATTGTACTGTTTCTTTTCAACTTATAACAATTAAATAAATCGAGAAAAAGCAACAAAATTTTTTGATATTGCGCTTCATTTTCGAGAAAATCGACTTTGAAATTCCGGACGTTGCGTCCAGTCGCGTATAGGAAAATCTATCTTAATGAAAATCACGGGCGTTGCGTGCGATTTGGGCGTAAGTGGAATTCGCCAAATAAAGTAGAGGAAATAAGTATGCAAGTCACAAATATTTTAATTTTACATTGAAAGAATAGCAACTCGTACACCCAAATTGAAAGGCTGATAACAAGACGCTTTATATTCGCGCGAAAAGGTATCAGAAAGGAGCACCGGTAGAAAACAAATGCGGCAGGGAAAAGTTACCGAGGTATCAGAACTTGGGTTAAAATGTCCACTGAATCATCAAACCAGATGGCAGCCCAGTGAATTTCAATTACGAATTATATCATCACGGTACGTCAGACAGCGATGTTTACATAAGCATAAGTTCCAAAAATAAATTAAAGAAAGGATGTCAGTCCCTCTTTCCACCTGATGTCTACGAAATATAGTGACACGACAAGCCTCCAGAGCAAGTAACTCAGATTTCCTTTCGCACACAGATAGTTCCCTCCGCATCCGATCGTTTAAAGTATCCTCACCTATCGAAATACAGTACCACCTCGACAAAGAGCGTCCCCCTTACTATCGAAAGCCCAGCGCGACTCGTACACGGCGCAGGAATCTCAGCGCGAGGAATTCGAGTCGCAGCAAAAAAGGAAAGCAGAAGAGATACAAAAAAAAAACGAGGGAGATGGACCTTACCGGAAGTGGCTGAGACTCGATCACCCTCGGATCGTTACAATGAGGCTCACCGACTCGCGGAGCGAGGGAGAGGGACAGAGAGGGCGAGGCAGAGAGAAGGAAGGCAGGTGGAGAAGGTGAGTAGAGGGTCCCAAGGCGGACGAAGAGGGGAACAAGGGAGAAGAGAGAGAGAGAGAGAGAGAGAGAGAAGGGCTGCGCTGTCGCGGGAACGCCACGCGTGATCGAGTTACCTGGACGAACTGGCGTGGTGCAGGTGAGGTTGGTGCACGGCCTGCGGGACAAAGAACCGCAAGAAATACCGATACCACCTTGCTCCGGGACTGTAAGGTCGCTGTCGCGACCCAAAATCGGGGCCCCGGCCACGCTTCGGCCGTTTCCCCGTTGTCCGGCGGCTCGATCGAGGGGTCCTGCGGCCCCGGGAGGCGAGGAGAACCCGAGAGCCACGACGGAGGCCTTTCATCGCGCCACCTGAAAAGGGAACGAACTCG
Organism: Andrena marginata; assembly: GCA_963932335.1. Lineage (NCBI taxonomy): Eukaryota > Metazoa > Arthropoda > Insecta > Hymenoptera > Andrenidae > Andrena > Andrena marginata. Next base: position 12,616,090 of record OZ010661.1, read on the forward strand.
ATCGGCCGGAGGGGAGGGGGAGTCGGCCGGCGAAACGCGCTTTTACAGGAGGCCAGACACGCGAGCCCTTCGGAGACATCGATACGTCGAAACATAGATACCCCCTAGCGTTGCCTCATCCTTCTCGTGCGGTTTGCCCGTTACGTTCCCGTGCACTCCTCGGCGGACGACGCGCACACGTACGTACGCGGCTTGCTGCGCGCGCATCTCGCGGCCGCCGGACGAATCACGGAGGCGTGATCGGTCGCATCTAGACGGCGGTCGGTTTTTTCTTCGAACCCCTTTCGACGATACCACTCTCCGGGCTCGCGATCGCTCGGCCCGTCCGTCTCGCCTCGTACCGCGTCGGGGTGTTCCGTTTCGATCGAGTCGCTCTTCCCCGTTTACGGAGCGCGCGAAGTCTCCCCTCCGTGAAGCGGCGACAAAGAAACCTTTAATTTGGTTAGTATCGCGAGAAAAACACGGCGCCTTCGTCTCGCTTTGTGCCGCGTTTCCTGTTTCGCAAGGGGCGAAATTACGGGAGGGCTGCGCGCGACACGCAACCCAACCCCTCCACTCTCCACTGCCGCCTCTTTGTCGCCGCTTCCAACGAGATCCTCGTTGTTTCTTTTCACGGGGCTCATATTCCGAGCAAATCTCTGGTTATCCGGCTTTTTACGCGCGGCCCTTTTCTCGATCCACTGTGCGCGCATCGGGCACGAACGCCGAACAATCTCGAACTTGCTGCTAAAGTCGACTTCGTGCCTGCGACTCGGTGTCAACGCTGTCGTTCGCGCGGACGGCGGAAAAGATGAGGAGTAAGGCGGGGCGATAAAGGCACGAGAGGGAGATTATTCTCTTCCTCTTAACTGTAGTGGCCACGATTGCTCTTGGTCTGCAACAGTCTCGCAATTATTCGTCGCTTGGAAACGGTAGATTTGTCGTTGATCCTTCGAACTGGATTGATTGCGAAGGATATCCGAATGATGGGTTTAGTTGCATGCAATCGCTAATATAAATTGTATTGCGAAGTACATTTTCCTAGTATTGATAGCACCCTGGTCTAGTTTTATTGATAGCTGTTGCTTCAACTTTGATCGAAGGTTACGGTAAAGTTGCCTAATATGGGACCCCAGTTTATCTGCGTTACAGCACTCTTGAATGTCGTAGCGATGCTATTTATTTCTTAAGTAACCGTGTTTTCGAAATCATTAAAGCGTTTTGAAGAAGCAGACATTTTCTGAAATACGTTACAGACAGCTTCTCAAGTGGTTCGATTCAATTATAAATGCCTCCAAAGTAGTAACTGTTTTGATTTTTATAAATACTGTTGTGTAGTCTATGCAATGGAGCTTAAGGTTAACTAAGGAGTTGCATATTATTAAATAATGTAGACTTAACTTCAACTACTAAAAGCGACTTAATAATTAATATGTTATTGTTTCCGAATATCACAACCCTGAAAGTTCAACTGATGGGAGTGAAAAGGAAATTGTTCTGAATGATGAAAGTGATTACGAAGAGAATTATGATACAGAATGCTAGGTACATATTGGGTTAAGTGTATAAAGTGTTGGGCCAGTAAACCATTTTTTTTTATGTGTGTATTTGTATAATTTTAATTTTTATTTGATTACAAAAGAATCGAATCTTTTTTTACTGTACTTTCCAGTAGGTTGCAAAAGAATACATATCTTACTTTTAAAACGTGTATCGAATTTTAATAAAAGTGTTCTTAGTGGAGAGTTATAATTTTTTTAATAAATGGGTGTCATATTAGTCAATTTCACCATACTTTCAGTTTTAGCTTTGATTCCGAGTGACCATTTTTGTATCATTTTGAAACTCGCTAACAGCAAAGTCACTTATTCGTCTCTCTATGCAAATTTAACCACCGTTTCCTGAATGCAACTCTCCCAATATGGTGTTCTTCAACAAATTTCTTCTTCCTTACATTTACACATATCTAACCGCACTTTTTGACCAAACAAACCGCAACAACGAGCAAACTAAATCAACCTTCACGTAAATTTACACCTCCGTCAAATAATGCCCACTGTCTGTGTAAGACTTAATCATTCTACTTGTAGAATCTCAATGCAAAAGGACCTTCGAATTCAATTTCTAGATCATCCAGATCTACCAGCTTCTCTGTTCCAGCTTTAGCTGTATTTAGCATCAGCAGGAGCATCACTCTCTATGGGGCCCAATTTTAAAACCTTACTTCTCGCAAACAACAATATAAAAAACAGCCTAGTTATAGTTTCAAAAAAAAATAATTCTTTTTAAATATTAAATATTCATACAAAAACTAGCTGAAAAATTTATGAGGCCCAACAATGTTGCTCCCAGGGCCTCCAAAAGTATAAATGCGGCTTTGACCATTTATCACTCTCGAGTTCCTAACCCGCCAACCACGCGAGACGATTGATCTCGTCACTTCATTTCACACAAACTTTATTTCACAAAACATATATTATTAACTCGTAGCCAGGCTGTCCTAGAAACGAGCCAATTCGGCTTTAATCATGAAAGGCCCATTAGAAAATGCGCGAGTAACGTTTCTGTTCCAGAAACGATCCGGTTAGCAGTTTTATCTGCGAGGTGGCGAAAAAGACTTTAACGGAAGCAGGCGCGCAGAGGAGGCGAGGAAAGGCTACGTGCACGCGTGTTGAGCGAGAGAGGGGGAGGAGGCGAGGCGGTAGGACGATGGGAAGACACGAAAAGAATGTAACGAGAGTGACCGAGCGAGGACCACGTCGCAAATTGCCTGAATTAATGCTCCAGTAGGGTCGTTTTAACGTGTCGAGATAAAACTCGTCCCGCAAGGAATGATTTCTGACCGCGTCCCTCGGTCGCGACCGCCGCGCGGCGCTTAAATGCGAGCCGTCCTTGAGGCCCGCCACGCGGGGCCCGATCCTTGCGAAACGCCGATTTTTCCGCGGCCCCCAATAACCTCCAAGCCGCTCGGCGACGCTCGACGGTGGACAAAACTTCCTCCGTTCGCGTAGATTGACGCAAACCGAGTTGAAATGATCTCAATTAGAGGTTCGGCGTTAGACCGAGTCCGGAGAGCTGTTCTTCCAGCCTGCCGCTTCGACGTCTTCGAACAGTTTCGCCCGTAAACTGTCGAGGAGCTTGCTTTCGAATGGTTTTATTGTTGTTGCTGTTGCTATTGTCGCGTCGCCTGGCGGCTCCTTCATTTGCCATGGTTGTTGAGTAATTTAATTTACAATTACTAGCACTGTTATTAGGGCTAAATTAATTTCCACCGTGTTTACAAATAATTTCTTAATTTTCACACTCAGCTCTAAATAGCTTTCGCTTAATCGGAAGCAGCAGGCAGTGCAAACGGTGCGCGTCGGGAATGTTGGAGGCATTATTATTGTTGACGAGGCAGAATTTAATAGATGAAGGAGAATAATAGAAAGTGGGGATATGAAGAAGGTATGTAGTTACCTAGGAATTACAATTTGGCGTTTATATGTCGAGATATTCTTTTATTAACAAGTAATTCAAGTAAGTTAGATGGGATTGATTGGGTCACGTTGCCATATTTGGTTCGGTACTTTAAGCTCTCCGTAATATAGTATTATATCGTCATTAAAACTTAAGTCTTCCCTTCAGTGATTAAAAAATATTACCAGGAAACTGTTCGTCCAACATGCAGGTACTAGTCGACACCGAATTTTTTTCAGGGATTCTCTTCCAATTTTAATAGCATTTCTCTTGGTGCAGAAATGTTCCCAGAGACTTCAAATGGATGAAAATTTAATTTCGCAGAATGGAAGGGGCTAAAGACTTGAAAATGATTTGGTGGAATGGATTACCATATCCTCCCCACCATTTTATGAGAGATAAAGGATATGAGTTCGAGGATGGCACTGCTTAAATGAAGTTCAACGAAAATTTGGGGGAAGCGTTCCGAAATTCGCGACGAACTGGCAGATTCCAATCACGTATTGAAATGTTTGCCTTCTTCCAGAGAAGGAGGCTGGGTCTGTTTGGAAAGGGTCAAAGGGAGCCTTAAAGGTAACCCCTGGTAATTGCGAGCGAACAAGTGCCGAGAAACGGACAATTAAACGCAATTAGGCATTAACCTACTTTCCAAGTCAGACGTCTCGCGATTTCGATCGCAGTAAAAGCCAAAAATAAATTGGGAACGTTTGTTTACTAAACGACGCGGCGGTGCCCGTCTTCTTTCGCGTTCCCCCTCTGCCACCTAAGAAACGGATAAACTAATAAAGGAAGAGGTCGTTCTCCCAAGGTTCGCAGTGATTATCGAAAACGAGGTGGGCTCGATCGAGGAAGAGCCTCGCCCTTTTCCTTCGTGAGAAACGAGGAGGGCGTGCCTGTGATCAACCTACTCTCTCTCCTTTCTTCCCCTTCGCCCTTCCTCTTTCGAGACACGAAAGCACGCTGATTGATAGATAAACGGATAAACCTCCGTTCTTGATGGAGATGAAAAGCTAACGAGCAGATGGAAATCGAGCACGGTTAAGAAGCTCCCGCGCATAGGTATCTATAGTTACACTGTAAATATGAAATATTAAAAAGAACGGGGACGGTTGTCAGACGGATCGGAGTGTAAAGGACAGTGGTAGAAAATGATCAAATTTTTTATGCTACTGGGAAATAAATATTATTGAATTCAAGAGTAACAATCATTGTCACTTTCTTTAATTATTGTTAAATAATTCTTTTGTCGAGCAAAAGCAAAAAAGCACAAAATTGTTGCCACAGCGGTTGACAAGAGTTCACAATAATTAATGAATAATAAGGATCGATATAAAAAAATATCTGCAAGTTTAACCTCCTTATATCCCCAAAAAATTTAATTCAATATTGGCAATATTTTTAAAAAAAAATCATAAATATTAGTTATTTGGGGGGGGGGGGTACACGGGAATCCCCCCCTTAAGTCCTACAAAACCACACAAAATATATAAAAACGACTATGTACTTCTTTCTGTTATTCCAATTGCTAAGTATAATAAAGACATTATTATTATATTATTTTATACATTTTCTAGTTGAAATAATTATTTAAGAATAACTTCTTAAATGCTTGTTTTACTAATAACAAGCATCACCTAGGCCAGCTATAATCATGCTTTAACTTGTGTTTATTATAATTAAATTCCTGCTTCCTTAGAACACTCAAAATCAAGCCACGAATAAATTTTTCTTTCCCAAAGTCATTCGAAATCTCCCATTTTCTACCATTCCTCGTCGGCGAGCCACGCAAAGGGCAGAAAGAGCAGGATAAGTTTGGAAATCGAGCGGAATCGCCGATGTTTCGGGTTCCCGCGTGTATCCCTGGTCCACGGTGGAAGATCGAATTCCGTCCCTCCTCGTCGCTTCGACCTCCGGCGAGATTCTCACGAGACTCCTCGACGGGGCTATAAAAATTCAAGAAGATCGATCCGGCTTTTGTCTTGCAATTTTTTCTGCTTCCGGGCGGCGATCGTCCCGCTCGACGTGCCCCCCCCCCCCCCCCCCCCCACCCCGGCGAGGAGAACCCGGGGAATAATGAGGAGCCGGGAGGACGAAGAGGACGAAGACGGGCGTTCTGCGTTGCCCAGAACGATGCCACGGACCGACTACGGCACTGAAAGCGTCGAGTAATCGATAATAAGTTAATGGGCAGGTTTGCCCTGCTCGGTTGGCCGGTTGCTCACGAGCGAGGCATTCGATCGAGCCGATGACAACTTCCGGCGGTGGTAACGAGCGGTCGACACGCGATCGCGATTGCGATGCCCAGAGTCCCGCGAGGATTGGTCTCCGCCGAGCCACCGGACACACAGCTTTAACCGCTTTAAACTTCGGGGAACGTCGGCGAAGCCTGTACTTACGAGAATTTAGACGTGTATGCACCGCTTGGAACGCGTGCACCTCCCCCCCCCCGATCCCGCCTCGCGAACCGCGCTTTCTTCATTTTTCGTGCGGCCGAACCGAATACAGGGTGTCTCGATTCTTATTGCCTGACTCGTTGAACGACTTGGTTGTTGCTGGATGACGAATTTTCTGGTAGTAGCTTCTCTTCGTCGGGTATTTTTTTTTTTACAACTCTTTTCAATATTTTGTTACCGCAAGCTTGCGGCGCTTATTGTACCATTAAACTTTTGTTTGATAATTGTTTTTCTGTCTCTTGTATCTACTACTTTAGGAGTTATAAGTGAAAGAGTGTCCTGAATCACTCTATGAACCCAAAAAGTTGCGTTACAATTGGTAAGTGCGGGTTACAAAATAATGTTACTCATTGCCGCACTTTCCATTCTGACGTATATAAATACAGATTCGTATAGAATATTTTTGAAGTCGCGTCTAGACATCTGCGCGGCACAGAGCACCCTTGAAGCGCTCGGGTAGGGTCGTTTTTAGTGGGGGTCGCGCAGCGAAGGCACTGACAAACTGTCAAGCCGCAGACACGAATGTTTATGCGCGTTGATAACATCGGGAAGACTATGCTTTAGTTAAGCATGTATGCGTATGTTGACTGGCACCTACTCCTACCGATACTTATTCATCCGCTGACTAACAACGGCTGCAGTCATCCTTCCGCCACAAAGCGGCCAGACAGTTGCATATCTCGCAAGCATTTCCAGTTCAGTCCAAATCCATAAATGTGTATAATTCCTGCTGAGCATAGTGCCTTGCTGAGATATACTGATATCGCAGAAGCAACAGGAGGCAAAGTCTGTGGCGCCCTTGAATGGTTTCCTTGAAGTGAAGAATCTGGGGCTCTATTCAGCACACTTTTTGGACATTGCTACTTGAAAAAATTAGAGTGCGTAATAGGTGACAAAGAACATAAGTATTTGGTGAACTGAACCCTTAAAAGTATTCCTTTACACAGTGCCTGAGTAGTTTTCATACAGTACATAGGTATCTACAACAGTTGTCTCGAGTAACACTGGTGGAGTTTGAGGGGAAAAACATACATTTTGTGCAGGATGAACTCAGGATACAAGAAATAATAATAATAATACGTGTTTATTACATTCCTATCTGCATACAATTTACAAAAAAAAAAACTAATTGTAAGAGATGTAATGGGCGAGATTCAGGAATATATTGCTTTTTAGGGGGGGGGGGGGGGATTCTCATCTAACAGCCCCAAAAGTAACTGCTATTTAAGATTTTTTGTTAAAACTGTTGGTCATATTGGATAAACTCTTTTGGAATATAAGGAAGCATTTTCAGAATCCTTTCTTATTATTTATAAATTATGCTGAAATTTTGTCCTCCTCTTCGACGATGTAACTCCTGTTGCTGGGTTGTGTAGCACCTATCACAGTCATCTGATTGCAAAATAAATAGAAGTTTCTAAAAGCTGGATAGTTTACGCTGGTATTTGTCCACTTTAAATAAAAAAATGCAAAATTGAAAGAGATATAGCGTTTGGAAGAAAAAGTAAGTTTTTTCCTTAGACAAGTCTTTTATGTTATTATTTATATTGACGAAAAAGGTATTATAAATAAAACCTAAAATTAAAATTTGAGGTCCAGCAGCAGCGTAAATTATTTAACTTTAAGAAAATTGTCTTCTTTTCGCAATCAGATGACTGTGACAGATGTTATAGGGTAAATCCGGGAGACGCGGTCGGGCTGGAGAGTTGGTCGGGTCGCTATATTCAGACTCTACATCTGTGTATATGTAAAAGTGTGTTAAGGTTCAGGACAATTAATTCTCTAGGAATCAACTGTTTCGACCAACTCTCCAGCTCGGCGCGTCTCCCGGATTTACCCTAACTGACGCCAACATCATCGAAGAGATTCCACAATAATTAATAAATAATAAGAAGGATCGACATAAAAAAAATATTTTCTACAAGTTTAAAAATGCCTCCTTATATTCCAATAGAGTTTAATGCAATATTAACAGTAGTTTTTAAAAAAAAAATCCCCCTTTAAGTCTAATCCTAAGGATATTAACATAATACTAATAATGATAGAAAAGGAATATAAATACTAATAATTACAAAATAACATACAAAACAAAAGCATTATAGCAGGCACGTTCAACCTATAAAACCAATAAAACTATTCAAAATATTTTAGTGACTAAAGATAAAGAAATCTATAGGTAATGAAGCTGAGAGTGTCTATAACGAGTGCCATGCGTGTGTTGTGCCTTGCGCAGATGCAATTATATAGTACTTATACAGTAGAGCACAGGTTTACTGAGTATAATAGCGTCCTTAAGTTGGAGACAAGTGAAGAGGCGAGGGACGTGCTCAGCATACTTTTTGGACAGCAGAACTGTAAGGTCTTGAGATATGTAGGCATATGGCCAAATAAGTGCAGCCATATGATAGACGACGCAGAACATACACATATTTCATGGCTTGCATCTTCAAGAATATTACTTTGCACACAAGTTGAGTGAGTTCCACTTTAGTCACTGCATACATCTTTACGAGGTGCAAGACATATACTTCTCGAGCGCAACACTGACAGGTTGGACCATAGAAAAGTGGAAAAGGGGGAAACCCTCGTTTTTAATAAGAAAAACTACTTTTTCTTCACGATGGAGTCAAGACAAAGAATTCTACAGATAACGAAGTAAACTAAGACGTCGAAGATGTTTAAAATTAGGGAAACACGAGCACTGTGCTTTCTAGAAATAAATATCCTTAAAGTGTCCAACATTGTTTTTAGAAATTAATGCTGTAAAGTGTATAGTAACGTGACAAATAAGTGCAGTCCTGCAATTAGTGTCAAAGAATTTTCGAAAGAAGTGTGGTGAGGACTTTGGAAATAATTCTTTTCGAAAATTCTTTATCAGAGTATTGTAGGATACCTATCAAAAGCCACAAAACTTTGAATTAAACATTTTCCGATATCTTTTATAGTTTCGCAGATATTCGCGATAGGGCTGGGACTATTCGAGTAATTTAATATTCGAATATTTTACAAGTATTCGAATGCTACACGAATAAACTTCGAATATTTGAGTATTCGAATGTTATTATTTGAATACTATTCGAATAGCCGAGTATTCGAATACTATTCGAATACTATTCGAATAGCTGAGTATTCGAATGTTATTATTCGAATACTATTCGAATAGCTGAGTATTCGAATGTTATTATTCGAATACTATTCGAATAGCTGAGTATTCGAATGTTATTATTCGAATACTATTCGAATACATCAGTATTCGATTAGTATGGTATGAAGTGGGTCAGAATTAGCTTACAAGATTTCACCCTGACAAATGAACCTAAAGAACTTGATTCATAATTCACACCATACTATTCGAATACAGCAGTATTTGAATACTTAAATATTCGAATAGTATTCGAATACTTGGATATTCGAATTATATTCGCCAAATAATTGAGCAACTGAAGTATTCGAATAATCGAATACCGAAAAATTCGACAAATAGTGCCAGCCCTAATTCGCGATAACATGAAAACTCACAATTTCTTCGAGGGAGTGTTTTTACTTATTAAGTTTATGGTGGTATCCATGGTGGGAATCAGTTCACGTCATTTAACTTGATCTACATTTCTGCAGAGTTTCAAATGTTTTTGAATTTTCGAGTCCCCTTGTCCCTCTTGTAAGTACTTCAATTTCGCACACTTTTTTCGCAGACATTTCGTCAAATAAATTTAGCCTCATGATAAGTTGCAACCGATGCTGTTGCCGAAGTACCTATATTATATTGTTGCAGTATAATCTGCCCGCAACGCTTCTTGCTCGAGATTCCAGCAGACGCGTGCTTCTTTCGAGAATCTCGTCGCTCCATATCACCGAAAGCGGCCCGGCCGACAACGGCACCGTGTGCCGCTCGGCAAGACGGTCAAGAAAGAAGAAGACGAAGACGAGGAAGAAGCAGAAAACGGCGGAGGAAGAGGAGGACGTTCCGTTATCGTTCTCCTCCGCATAACCGTACCTCCGACACAGGGCGCGATCTCAGATCACCTCTCGTCCCAAGGAAGGTCAGATCACCTACCAGTACCCTCTTCCCACCACTTCGCCCCTCGTCCGGGACGTGAAGCGATTCCAAATACGTAGGGCGCTGTACAGGAAAGTTCTCTCGCGCCACTGTGTTAGCTACGATTCTCCGATGCACGGCAGAGCTTCGATTGACGCATTCACTGTCATGCGGGTCACTTGGATCTTGCGATTCTTCCTTAAAATGCTTACGGCAAAGAGATCCAATAGATCCGCGAGCTTCTTAGGATCGAGATCCTCAGAATCCTCAGAATGTTAAAGCCTTCCGTGCTCTCTATTTATTTTCCATCTGACTTTCTATTTCGCGCCGCACTTTCCAATTGGCGTACGATGTAATAACTATTAGGTACTAGGAATTAAGTGCCTCGTCGAACTATGAACATTCTTATTCCTGACGATACATATTTGGATCAATATAGGAGAATTTAAACTATGTTAGTTAACACCTCAGCAAAGATCTTCGCAATCTTAACTGTTATTCTCACTAATTTAATTTATTTATTATTACCGGGTGACAACCCTTTGACACATTATAATAACGTGAAAGGGGTTAATACAGAGGAAGGATAAATAAGGTCAAATTAATGTTAACTAAAGGACACTACACCCGTTTAATAATAATAATAAATGTATCCTAAATTCCGATATAAGTCAGTAACCCGTATTCTCTTCCCCACACCTTGATACGATTGAACTCTAATTGCGACCATGAGAAAGATGTCGCCACTGTTCCTTTCCCCTCATTTCCTGCGTCACATTTCTGTCAGGTACATTATCGCACCGTTAAATCGTTTCCATGGGCCCCGTTGCACAGCTTTTTTTTCTCGGAACGCACCGAAGAAAGGGAGCAACGGGTCAACAGGGGCGAGGAGGATCAAGTTATTTTTCCGACGATGGCGCGGGCACGGCAATCGAGAGGCTCGGATGCCTTGATACCTTAATGCCTCGACGCCAGTACGTAACGGCTCCTTGTGACTTCTTTGGCTTCCGAGACAAACGAGGGTCGCCGAAGACCCGGAAGTTCGTTCGACTCGGCGCATTAGCTCCTCGTCTGCCATCGTATTACCAGCCTTTTAGGTCCTCAGAAACTCACCGGCCTCTGCTACCCGGAACTACGCGAGAGAACGATTCAGTCGGATAATATTAGACTCCTACATGCTGTTGACGCAAATCTGCGGGACGCGTTCATCGAAAGGATTTCATCAGTTCCGCGCGTGCCTCGTCGTGCTCGGACGAGTGTTAAAGTGTAAACCGGGGGAGCCCCTTTTGCCCGGGACCAGTATACATATGTAGATCCCCCACGATGAACTTGAGAAACGGTTGCGGCTCAGGCGACCGAGAAGTAGCTTTAATGTATTTTCTTTTACGAAACGAAAGGGGACATCGATACGGGCAGTTTTCCATCGTATTTATAAACACTTGTAATTTCAAATTATATTTCTGTCGGCGAGAAAAATATCTCTTGAACGAGTAGGCCCGTCGACTTGAGCTCTTAATTTCTAAAAAGTAGATGGCTGTAGGACGAACCTAACTCCAGTGCAAAAAATTGAAAATTGACAAAAGTTAAGTATTTTCTTTATTTCGTGGCGTTAGGAAAAATGTAAATTTTTTAAACTACTTGGGGGTCTTAGATTCACCCTCCAATAAAAACTGTCTGGTTTTAGAGAATCAAAGGTTGATAACTAGATACCTACTGTCAACTAAAATTTATTTTTAAATTACAAATGTTCATTAATATTATACGAAACTCCTCTCATTGATGTCTCCTTCAGTTTTTTTACAAAAATGAACACCTCTGTGTTAAAAAATATTGCATTACACGCAACTTGAATGGGTTCCAAGATTCCCAGGCTAGTTACTATATACAGTGGGTGACTAAATTATTAGCGCCACAGTAGCAAAAATGAGTTTTTCATGTGTCTGTAGAAATAGAATGTTGTCAAGTGTATGTACATTTGCAGTTTGCAAACACGAATACTTCATAAAGAAATAATAAGAATTCAGTGTACCGTAAACTGGGGTGACTTTGCCCGCCCGGGGTGACATTGCCCACTTTTCGGAAAGGCTTTATTTTATTTTATTGTGAAGTAATCAGAACATTTAGTGTTTTGTAATTGATAGCAATAATTTCTCCAAGGTCAAACGAAAAAAAAATTAGCGAATTCAATCATATGGTAATTTTTCAGTCAGAGTAAAAAAGTGTACGAGTGTACCAGTTTACGGTAAGTACTTAGGCTTTAATGTAAAAGTGGCTCTAATAATTTGATCACCCACTGTATGTATATCTCTGCAAGCTATAATTCTTGCAAACGGTGCTGGATAAATTGAAAAGTGGGAAAAGGGGGACCCCTTAGGCTTGCTACTGAGAGTTAAATTTCCTCCACGATTAATTCAAAGTAGGTACAGGAGTCTATGGGTAACGAATTTGACAAAACTGAACGAAATGCGTGTATTGCGCCAGCGGAGATTGTTGAGACGTTGCCGTAAAAGCAAGAGGGGGTGAAGTTGGTAGCGCCGTTAAGTGTCTTGCAGGCGAGTCAAGAGCCTAGAAACGTATTCAGCGTACTTTTTCTTAACACTAGTGCTGCAAATTAATGTAACCCTGTACATAATGAGTGCCCAAGAACGTATTTGGTGGCCTGTATCCAGAGATGGGCGAAACATTGTATCCAAATACAAATTTTGAATAACGAATAGAAGACAAAAGTAACTCGGATCATTCGAACTTTTAAAGAACGAATAAAGCGGAAATATCTTTTATTCGATTCTTTATTTACATAACTTTCTATCTAATCTCTGATCAACTCTGCTTGTACGATTCGCTACAGTCGAACTGCAGACCAAAACCTGCACCTCGCTTTCCATTATCACCTCTTACTTCTTCCATCCCTGTTCCCAAGTATCATAACGAAGCCTACAGTTTCTTATTAAATGTTCTTGCTGCTCTATATGCTCCTCGTACCGTTATAGCAACGAATTTGAAAGAAATTCCTGAAGGTCGTAAACGCGGCGACAACTGTGCAGCAGGAAGTGATCGGAGAACCATCGATCGTCACGAAGGACGCAGAGAAGCGAGCACCGAGACTGGAGATCCGGATTTGTCGCGAATCGAGTTCCTGACAAGTTGTCTCGCGTTTCAAAGTCACCTCCCTTTAAAGCAGGAAAAGAGCCGTATCCACAGCAAGATTAATCGATGATCCAAGCATCCGATGGATATCTCATTAGCTTCTCCCATTTCCTTTTTCCGCGCGCCTCCCACTCGCTCCCTGCCTCTTAAGAGATATTCGAAGACGGCGCGCCATCACTCCCCCTCGCCTGTCCATCCGCTCGAATGGCATAAACACCTCTTCGCCGTGTTTGTCCCGCAGCGGAGGAAACTCGAACACCTTCAGACGTCGGAGATAACGTGACGTCCACCTCGGTAGTCGCCAGCGACGGCGTCATTGGTCTCTGCTTCCTGTCCGCGAAATTCGATGCAAGGAAATAATGAAAAACGACGCAGAGGCGAATTATGTACACGCGGCGTTGCACAAGACAGGATAGAAGTTAGTGGTGCATTCGGAAAAACGGCGATTCTATACCCGAACCTCCGTTCTATACTTGGACGGAATTCGTAAAGTTACAGGGATAACTAAATTTGGGCCAAATCGACCCAATTCTATATATTTAGAAGAAACGAGCATACAAAAATAAAGCTCAGTTCATTTAATTATTACTGTTTAATATTTTAGAAATTATTAAATTTCTACGGTAAAAAAATTATAAATAAAAAATTAAAAAGTTAGTATTATTATTTATTATTGACGGTTATTAGTTACTCAAAGATATGAAAGAGTTTTAATCCAAATAATATATTAGTAAAGGAGGAACGAGGATTTGATTCAATTTAAAATAAGTAAAAATTATAGAATTAATTTTTTTCACAGGGATTTTGTTTTCCAGAGTAAGACCTTTCGAAGTTATTTGGGTAGCACTGAGTACGGTACAACTGTGCATGAAATGAATCCTTGTGCAAAAATATGTCGGACTTGTATAATAAGTTCTTCAGACTAGGACTTCATTTTTCTAAAAATAAGTTGTTATTATTATTAAGTGTCTTAATTTCACAAGGAAACAAAAATAATGGAAAGAAAAGAAAGGGAAAGGAGGAAACTATCGCAAAGGCGAGGTTCTGTCCTAAAACTGTTTTACAACCTAACCTTACATACTTAAAACTAAGACTTAACCTATATAGACCTTTTAATACTAACACTAGCGCTCGAGTGTGCAAACATATCAGGTAATGATGGTAAACTGGAAGACTGAAAAATTGACTCTGGATATACCTTCCTGCAAAAATTAGTGAAAATTGTACCTTTTGTGTACCCTAAATTGATTTCGAAAATCCACCCAGTAGATGTGTACTGAACTCACAATCTATTTGATATTCGAAATCGTTTTCTTCGAACGTATTCTTCCGATATATTTTTGCGCAAGATTCATTTCATCCGCAGTTGTACCTACCATATCGACTGTTGTAACTGGAGCTTACTCTTAAATGTGGACTTACTTGAAGGTACAAAATCGTCTTCTCTCCAATGGTATCACAAATTTTGGCCCGCCCTGTATAGCAGAACATGCACCGGGAGGGATTGCACTCACGACTGTTGACAGATGCGAAGAGCGAATGATAACTGTTTTGTCAAACACACTCAGAACCTATGAGAAAAAAAAACACGACGTGACGCTCCCGACAAACGGGAGACGGCCTGAACACGCGAAAGAGACCTCGAAGAGGCCCGCCTCTGAATTTAAGAAATTTTTAAAATCCTCATAGATTCAGTCTGCACGGGTAACGCCCATAGGCGTTCATCCAGTACGGTTAACAAATACGACCAATGGTTTTCCGCACACGGTGTATGCGCATCGTTTTAGTTTCAGCGCCGAAAGAGTAAATATATCCAGTGGCCGATAGAGTGGAAAGTTCAGCACCCAAACCAATGACCTAAGCGTGTTTGTCCAGTGGTCTAACAATAAGGTTGAGTCACTATGATTTATCTCTATAGAAGAACGCGGATGGTGGCCAGGTCTCATTGCAAAGCAATTCGCGAAGCTTGTACAGGCACGTGCAGATGCGTGCGCAGAAAGAAGGGTGATCCAAAGTACCTGTTACATCGGAAGCTGCTCGAAGGCGCCGCTCGAGACACGCCAGTGTGGGAAGCTGCGTCGGCGTTGGCTCGCCTCGCCTCGCGCCTCGTCACGCTGCGTTACTCTGCACCGTTCTGCCTTGCATTACGTCGACAATTGATCCTAACGCGCTAGACGCCGAGCCAATTAAGAGACCTCTTGTCCGATTACGTCATCCGACCAGCGATACACGCCGTCCTCGCGCTTTCTACTGCGGCCCGAGTAACATTTCCTCCTCGACTCGCGCCGAAACTCACCTACGGTCTCTGATTACGACTACGGATAATGCGCAGACACCACCATTTTTCCAGCGCTTTCGTTCGAATCCGCTGAAAGTTTCCTTAACGATGGGATTGAAACGTGATACCGATCTAGGCGATGCAACGAAGAAATTGTTTCCTGCATGATATTAGTGACCGGGCACGTCCCGCTGTTTGCGAAATATCTAGCTGGCAAGGCGATAAAAGTTCCTGGATTGCCTCCTATTCTTTTCTTTTCAGATCGAGAACTGGTCGCTTTTTTAAGTGGCCGCGCGCGTTTCCATAGGAGACAGGTCGATCCTCCATCGAAACGACGCACGAACGAAAATAAAGAAAGGGAGACATTCCATCGACGTTCCTTCCAGGTAGCCGTGACCTCCTCCTTCTCCTTTCTCATCGTCGGTACCAGGCTCCGTTATTTTCGCTGTTGACTCCGTCGACACGACGAGGCGAGTCTCCCGTGCGGAGAAAGAGACGCGGCTGTTCCCCTGAACTCGTCCTACGCCTCTCCTCCCTGCCCGGCGAACGTCGAAGGAAATACATCGCGGCTAGCGATCGAGACGTTCTGGACAACAGACTCACGCGGAAAGACGGCTCTATCGCATATCCGTGTCCCGCGCCATTGCGTAACTCCTCTGCGGATCGGACGCCGCTCGTTCCGTGGCATCGCGGAACGTCTCGCCGACGGGGGCAATGGAAGAGGAAGCTCGATCGAAAAATATGTGAACGATCGCCAGGAGCGGACGGTCGCGGCGCGAACGCCTCTACGTACGCGTATCACGAATTTTTCTTCCGAGAAACGGGCACAGGGGGGGAGGGGAGAAAGGCGAACGGGAAGAAGAGGAATAAGGAGGAGGAGGAGGAGAAGACAAAGGTGAAGGGGCGGGCGAGGGGAAGAAGGTGCATAGTCGTAGACGAAAATAAAGAAGGCGAGTCAAGGGAATTCCAACGAGTTCCTTCCTGGTAGCCGCGAGCTTCCCCTCGGCCTCGGTTTCTTCCTGTAAGGAGGCCTTCAGAAGGGGAAGGGGAGCTGGCCTCGTGGGCGACTCTCGCGTTCCTAAACTGCATTCCAACCTGCGTTGCCACGTCTCGTCGTAAGCACGCGGAACACACGCACGAAACGGGCACGCACACGCACGCCCGCCAGTGCGTACAGACACGCGCGCCGAGGAGGATCTCTTTCGGACGGGACGGGATTGTGGGGAGAGGGTGGAGAAGCGTCCAGGGAGTCAACTCCTCGTAAATATTCTGGTAAACATCCCCACCCTGCCTCCTTTCCTCTTTCCTCGTTATTTTCTTTCCTTCCGTTGCGCCACGAATCCTGATCCTAATTCTAACCCCTCTCCTCCACCGTGGCCCAGGAATCTGCGTCCTCCCAATCACGAATCGTGAATCGAGCAGAGCTGTGAGAATCTGTCGACGTCAATAGTGACCTCTAACCCCGTCGCCACACCGCTTTGTTTTCGCGTGACATTTTTAGATTGTTTGGGTTCCCAGCGAAACACGTTTGGATCGACTACGTTTCGAAGTGTTGCTACGCTGTGGAGTTAGTTCTTAAAAGCAGGCGTGGACTGCGGTTGAAGTTTATGAAGGCAAAGCGAGCTGACGTAACGTGAACTACATATGTAGGTACCGAGAAGTACTGAACCGCTGGTGATCGGACAAAGGAAGTGCAGGAGATTCGGGTCATCGATTTGGCTGAAATTTTGGATATTGGTAGCGCGTACCGTACACATGGGCGTCCGCAGGATTTGATTTTATTTTTACAAACTAGCCCCTATTAAGTTTATGCCACAGAAATGAATATTTTTCTATTCTTAATTAAATTGACGCTACAAAATGGCTTCAAACGAGGAACCAAGTGCGCATTAGTTACATGTAAAATTCGAGCGAAATCGGTGGCACAAGCTCCGTGCACTTAGGGCTGCCACCCGTCCGGGTTTCCCCGGATTTGTCCCTTTTTTTAGGGCCTCCGGGGACGTCTGCGGGGATTTTCTGTAGCGATCCGGGTTTTTTGATGCTGCTCGTTCAAAAAGTCATAAATATTTTATCTTTATATTTTGATTGCGAGTACAGTCTCTAATATACAGAAATTTTTGTCTTGGGATATTGCACTTAATATAAGAAATAGTTCAAAGTGTCCGGGGTTTTCTGCTCTCTGTCCTAGATTAATGATTTTACGGATGGCAGCCCTATGTGCAGTGCCCTTGGGAGTTTGGATTGAGTCTACCGAATCGAGCTTTTTACATACTCTATGTTTTTCTGTATGCCTATTTTTCTGGTAACTACTCTGACAGTGGGCACGCAATTTCCAATACATATTGTACAGAGCGAAGTTAAAATCCTGCAGACGCATTTTACAAGTCAGACAAAACAGTTCCAACTACTTAATTAAACTATTTATTTCTGAGATACAGCCATCGTAACTTCGGCCGTAGTTCCGAATGTCACCACTGGTCGAGCGACATGAATTTTGAGGATGGTGGTGGGGAGAGGAGGGCATGGACTCTAAATATAAAATTTTATTAGTTTCCAAGATATTATTGAAAAACTTTCGGTACTATGTATTACTTGAAGTCTCTCTATACACATATTATTAAATATACAACCGACTTCGCTGCAGTAGTTGCCGTCGTCGACTGTCGAGTAGCCGATGTCGTAATAGCTCAAAAGTGACGTATAGTGTGACGGGAAAGAACGTCGACTCTTAGTGAGTTTGAGTTATATTTTATACTAGCTAACCCGTTACTTGGAAAAATAGCCTATTATCTAATCTAGGACGTGTGTAACGTATATTCAAAATTTCATTGAAATCCGTTCAACCGTTTAAGCGTGAAAGAAGGGCAAACAAACGGACAACTTTTCACTTTTATGTATTCGTAGGGATTGAGATAACCTAGCGGGAGACCCTACCACTTACTTAGTAGTCGTGAATTATCCCTTTCTAAGAGTAAAAATATAAATTATTCTCAATCATTGTTTGGAACTTTACACCACTTCTGACGTAAGCTCCAGCGGCATTGGTATCTTTATCTTCGAAACTTATGAATTACCGAAGCTGAGATTTTATATTTGGGGTCCACCCGCCTCAAATTTCGTGGCGATCGACCACTGCTGCCTTTTGGAACAATATCCGTAACTTCCAACACGACTTGTACGTGGTGCTTCAAAGTTGACACAGGAAATAGAATGAATGTTCCCTCGCGCAACGTGCGCCAGTGCAGAATGCTTAAGATTCCCGACAACGCGCACGAAATGTCTGCGATATTGTAAGAAATTAGTTAAACAGTTTTTTTAAATACGTCTGCCAATCACTGATAACGGCCCACGCGCGTGTGGCTCGTAATGAAGGACATTTTCAACATTTACTGTCGAGTAATAATACTTCAAGCCAAAATTGACAGTATGTTAACCAGAAAGTAATTTTAGGACCACTGTTCATTATACAAATCTATAAGTTTTAAATAAAGTTAGCTGCAGTAGCTTAAATAACTTTTAAATACATGTTCGTTTCTCGAGTAAAGATATGTCTTTTAAATAGACCACCGAATAGATCATTCAGAGTCACCCTGTATATGCGGAAGTGTTTAGCAGGGAGGCGATGACCTTAGCCCTTAGTTATTTCCTGGGTTATTAAGTCAGAACCGTACTTAAGAATTTGGCTATTTGAAATGGAAAGCATGCACGATGATTAATGTGTTTTGGAATTAGCAGTTAGTAGTTATCAGTCACGCCCTTCGGAGAGGCAGGGCCAAGAAAATACTGGTTATTTAACATAATCAATTCTGGACAAAGATTTGATCAACCATTGCACGAAACGATTGGAGATTAAAAACATAAATGAATCTTTGCAACTACGTGAATAAAGCTTCATAATCATTTGTTGATAAAGATAGTGCAATAGGAGAATATATGCTGCTTATAAAATTTGAAATACGCAGACAGGCGAAATTCCCTTATTCCACAGTCTACATATATGTAGGTATGACTATAAATATTTTATACTGACAGAGCAAACGCTCTAAAGGTGCAAATCCAAAATATCGTGTCTCGCACGAGACTTTAATCTCATCACGAAACAATTATTTTATTATTTTTTAATTATTTTGTTATTAGTTTCATGAAATTAGACTCACACGAGACAAGTTCCATGATATATTTTCAAAAATCTGATCTCGCGACTATTTCCATTATCTATATTTAGTCGTCGCTGAGGTTTTTGTCTCGTGATAGAAAAGTGGCATAGAAAATCTCATCGTGGATTCGCGCCATAATAAAGCTAACTGTAACAAATCACATTCACGTTGTATAAGGTCGCTTACTGAATTATTAACTTTTTTCCACCAATCCATCAATTCTATGAATTTACCTTGGCAACATAGACGCAGTAAACCAAGGCGTGAGGTTAAACATTTAACGCAGCCACCCATAATGATTAATCGCTTTTGATTATCAATTAACGCCTTACCAACATACACGATAAATCAATTGCAAGGAGGAAAAACGATGTTCGCTCTGTTTTTATCTCGACGAAGAAACTGAAATTAATTGAACTCCATCACAGGAAAATTACCAGGTTGATATGATCAACAGACTCAAATAAACAACTGTGGCTTTTTCTACTTTCCCACAGTGGAAACATTAGTAGCCTTGTGTAATACCCATAGGGGGTTTCTTTTTGGTTTAATTTGTTGAACCTAGGCATTCGATGGAAGTTTATTCTTGTCAATAGAGTAATGAACACAGAAATATATATATCAGTACTACACTACTACTACGTTCTATCAATTTAGATATTGTATGTCACAAGTTCGATGAATATAGAGGGTAGTTTAACCCTTGGACTGCAAACAGCTTGACTGTGCATTCAGGGTCTGTGTTAAAACCCTTATCCCCGTTAAGAAGTATGTACTACTAATAATAAGCAACGCACAGAGTTAATATTTAGGGTGGTTCAAAATGGCCTGGGTATCCGCCTAGCAGGGGTTAACGAACACAGTACAAAGTACAAGCTTTTAGAAAAATAAGCGGAGTGGTTTTTGCGTAGTCGGGCATCATGAGAAAAATGCGACTTAATTCGGCATCTCGTGTTGCGTAAGTTTCGAAAAGGCAGTGGCGCACCTAGAGGAGGGTCAAGGAGTCCTGTCACCCCCCAAAAGAAGAGGCTTTATAAATTGAAAAGAAAACTGGACTTTATTCTTTAAATAAATTTGTATAATCACGCAATGAATTTTATTGAATTTGCGTTAAGAATATTTTTATTCGTTCAACTCGGCTCCTCCCAAGATTAAATCCTGAGTGCGTCACTGCGAAATGGTAATACACCAAGGTGTGAAAGTCTTCGAAAATAAAATTTTAATGCGGAGCCTGAAAAACTTTGTGAACGTCTTGCTGCTCTAATAAACGAAAACAAAATTGGCAATTGAAATGAGTTACTGCTAAATCTTTTGGTAACTGTACAGGAAAAGTGTACTACACATAATCTTGCAACATTTTTCTAGTTCGTAAAAAAATTGAAAACGTCGACGTCCCACGGACCACTGATCGAGAAGATTTTAATAAAAATCTGAGAATCTTTCCAGTGAAGGCAAAATGGCTGTACCAAAAAAGAAAAGCAAAAGAAAATTGTGGAACGAGAGAGCGATTACCTTGCTTCGTATAACTAAACGGTGTATTCGAAAGATTGTACCGCGTATCGGTGTAAACATCGGCTCGGATTTATGGGATGACCTAATAGGGTTCCAGGGTAGGATGCTGAAGATGAAGAAGTTAACGTAAAACGGCCACAACGTAGTTGCTTCTTCGCTCGGGGAAGAAAGTCTTCGCAATATCATGCAGGATTCTTTGCTGCTTCGCTTTAAAAAAGAAGTGCACGCGCGCGCGCGCGCCCATCGTTCCCCTGCGCGAGGCGGCCTATCGGGATGCCAGCTTCCGGTCGACTCGAGCTTTTTCTGGTATCCCTCCAGCAGCCTCTCGCGATACTCACGGCCAGTGGCAGGTACCTATATTCGAGACCTCCGTGTGCGCTCGAGCATGTAATGACCACCGTCTCATCCCAAGACAGGAAGAGGAACAGGTTTTCCATTTTTCACCGGCTTATCGTCCCACCTTAACCTCGAGCTCGTCGATTCTCCGGATGTCGGGAGTGAGGCGAGAAAAAGAAGAAAGAAGCAAGGAGAGGAAAGGGGGGGAAGGCGACCTCACAATTCGAAGGAGATGAGCGTTGGAAAAAATGCGCAGGAAGAAGATGGAGGTTACGCGTGTACGTACAGCTCTCGGGAGCGGAGCTGATGGGGTTCGGGCAATGGATAAGTGGAGTGTACTCGCGAGGAGTATACTTCCTGCGGGATGAACTCAGGATACAGAAATTTATGGGTAATGAAGTCGGGGGTGTCTGAAATGGGCACAGCCCGCGTATTGTGCCTAGCAGGGATGTAGCGATGTAGCAAGTGGAACGGGGGGTGAAGCTGGTAGCTTTCTTAAGTGTCCTTAAGTTGCGGACCAGTCAAGAGGTCAGGGACGTGCTCAGCATACTTTTTGGATATCACTACTGTAAGGAACTCGGTTGCGTAGGAACGAGGCCTGATAAGTGCAGCCATGTAACAGGTGACGGTGAACACATTTCGTGGTGTACACCCTTAAAAACTCCAGGTTAGTCACTCTATTCCTGCGAGACATGGCTCATACAGCTCTCACAGGCTAACCAAACGACGTTGAATATTGGAAAAGTGTGAATACCCCTCAGTTTCGCTATAAAGAATTAGTTTCCTCATGATGGACTTAAGATACAAAACTGTGTGGACAGCGAAGTGAACTAAAACGTTCAAGGTAGCTAAAATCAGTGAAACAAGATGCAGTGAAGATGAAAATGAGTGAAACAAGAAGTTGATAATACCATTAAGTGTTTCCTAGTGTACAACAATGAGTGTTGAAGATCCCATTTGGTGGCTTGCACCCTCAAGCATATTCCTTTACACTTTACAGGCCACTTGAGTGGGTCTCGGGTAGTGACTATGCCTCAGCGAGGCACAATACGTGCAGCAATCAATTTCCCTTTTTTGAGATAGGATGTGGGAGACGAAACTTATAACTTGTTAGAGAGGGTGACCAGAGGCCAAGGGAGAAAAGGTGGGGCTTTGGAAGAATCGAGGGGTGGGAGGCTGAGTGCGGTTATACGTAAAGAAGACGCGGTCGTGGACCAGGTCTAAGATGTCCCGACACGCCCACGGAATCTCACGGTCGATCCTGTTTTAGGATAAGGCGGATTATCAACACCGCTCCGTCTCCGACGCAGGTGTACCTACTGAACGGGCAGCGGTGCCTTTGCTTTGAATCCTGTCCCCCGAGCTGCCTCTTCCCTTTTGCATCTTCCCTCTCTCCCCTTCCTCCACCAGCCCCGTCGATCACTGGGAATAAATTCGACGGGGCGCAAGGCTGATGTTACCATCTCAATTGTCTCCTCCCTCAAAAATCGTCCAAATCCGCCCCTGCTTCCAGAAGTTTAAGAAAAGGCCACAATTAGGAGAATGGAAAATTGGAAACTGATGTAATAATATCCCACTGACATTGAAAGCAGAGAAGAATCCCTTAGAAGAATTAAAAAAATGTAGACGATAGTAGATTGCGAATAAAACCAAGAATTATGGCTGATTCGAATTGTTTTCTATTAAAAACCTTCTTGTTATTGAACAAGTTTGATTAAGCGACATACTCTAGGTTTACTTCTTATAATGTAATAATACCACTTGTGAAGTACGGGGCTGATTTAGAGAAAGACGTGAAAAATGGTAAAACATGCGAGGTTACATCTGAAATACCAGTCGCCGGGTACAAAAGTGTCTCCCGTGAAAAGCCGTTTATGGGAAACTGCGCGCGCCCGAAAGCTGGCGGTATAGGAAGAAATGTCGAAACACGAGGGTTCGACAGGTAAAAAATTGCGGATGCGCGTCGTGCATTTATGCGTTGCGATACACGTATATGTAGGAATGCTTATGCGGGCACGGCCTTTCTTCGTGGCTGTCGTTCGTCGCCGTCGGTCATCGAACCCGCGACAAATTCAAAATAAACGGCCAAGGCGCACCTAAGTGCGCGTACACGCCATGATCTCCCCGTTCGCGAAACCCGGCGAATTTACTCGGCGGCCGGGGAAGTAGCCGAGGGTCAGGGGTAACGCGGCAGGCATGGGCAGACCGATAAATACAAGGGATATGGTTTCGGTGGTCCGGGGGTTACGGAGGAGCAGCTTCCTATCGTCTCGAGAAAGAAACAGGGCTTCCGACAACTGGTAACCAGTTTGGCGGGATGTCACCCTTTAGAGGATGATAGGCCGCTAATTGGGATCGGTGCGCGTTTGCAAGGAGTGAGAGAAATTAATCGGAGAAATAAAGGGGAGTAACATTTGGCATGTAGCGCGCAGCGTATAAAATAGAGGATTAAACCTATGGTAGCTGTTGCTTAAAATTCACTGGTACGTACAGTCGAAATTATAATTAAGTTGCAGTACATCAAGGGGCAGGATTTTAAAATTATGCTGTAAAGGTACCGAATTATTTTTCAACTCTAAGGGACTCTGATAGCATGATAAAATGTGCTTGTCAAAAAGAGCCCACGAAATGCGAAGTATTTGTTTATAGTAAAAGGGAAATGTATGCTAGCTATACTAAGCGCAGTATTCGTTTATTTTAAGCTGTATTACACCTCTAGTACCTATATAAGCTTTTTCTGTGAATTCTACATAGTATTTTCTTAAGTGGACACAGGAGGTAAATAATTTGTTTCAGTAGAAATATTAGTAGGTAATAAAATATCCCCGGGCTTTGCTTCAGGCCTAACAAGGAAAGATCCCGAATCCGGGAATTCAAATAATTCTGAAACTTTGTGAATATGTAGGGAATTTCCTTCTGATTACAACGCAATTTTTGTTTTGCTGTCCAAATTCACTCTAAGCGGGTGTAATTGACCCCTAAAAATCCGGTTATTTTCCGATTTTGTGTTATAACTCGTGAACTGTAAAATAATTGTTTACCAACTGATGGATCTAATTAAAAGAAGTAAGTTTTGTCGTGAAACTTTTTTCCTATCACTTACAGTTCGCGAGTTATAACAGAAAATCGGAAAATGGCCGAATTTTCGGGGGTTAATTTCACCCCCTTCGAGTGAATTTCGGCACAAACAAAAATTGCGTTGCAATCAGGAGGAAATTCCCTACATATTCACGAAGTTACAAAATTTTTTGAATTTCCGGGTTCGGGATGGTCTATTGTAAGTGATATGTATTAAAGACTCCATGAAAACACATTTCACCCCATTTCACCACCTCCTTAGGGGTTGATTAGGGCAAAATCCTGAAATTGGTTTTAGGTATTTGTGTAGGTAACCTTTCGAAGTGAAAACTAAGTTGATATCTAATCGGGCCTAAGAGACTTTGAGGAATCCGTGGAAACACATTTCACCCCCTTTTACCCCCTCAGGAGTTGATTAGGGAAAAATAATGAATCTGGTTTTTACGCATTTGTGTGGGTAACTTTTGTAAGTAAATACCAAGCTGATATGTAATCGGGCCTAAGAAATAACAATGAGTCCGCGAAAACATATTTCACCCCTTTTTACCCCCTCCGGGTTGGAATTCCAAAAAATCCCTCGTTACCGGGCACCTACGTCGCAAAATGAATATACCCTCCGAATTTCATGTTTCTAGGGTCAGCGGTTTGGGCTGGACGGTGACGAATCAGTGACACAACGATTATATCGACGTGCGTTACGAAAAGTAGCATATTTCATTTATTTTACAAAGAGCAGCACATTTCAATGTATCACGAGAAGAAGCACGTTTCAAACGCTGCTGCGAAAAGTAGCACGTTTTATTTGTTTTTTGAAGAGTAGAATATTTCAGTTCCCAAACAGCTCACGGTCGACGTTGATCTTTTATGAAACGTGATATTTTTCGCGGTTAAAGACAAACCGTGCCATTTTTCGCAGCAAAGTACCGAAATGTACTACCTTTCGTCGCGAAAGAACATAAAATGCTATTCTTCGTGGCGGTGAATGAACACGTACTACTTTTCGAGAACAAAATCGAAACATTCTGTTTTTCGAGAACAAAATCGAAACATTCTATTTTTCGTGGATAGAATGAGCAGCGTGCTAGTCTTCAAAACACAAATGAAATGTGATAGTTTTCGTAACGCACGTCGATATGTATAAGTATAGACAGATGAGAATTTAAGTAAAATGTAGATAATCTGAAATTTTGTAAACGGTGTCTCCGTGATTCACGTCGAAAAACGAGCTCAATATTATAAATGAAGCTTATAAGCACACAATCTTCATTTCTTTAGCAGCTCAAACCGACTTGGAAATGATTTCCTCGGTTGCAATAGCATACACAAGCTTCTGCTCTTCTTTTTCTAATTTCCTACCGTTTAAAATCCATATCAATATAATACGTACATATTAATAATAATTCTATCTCTCCATTTTCAATATTAATTCAACTGTGACATAGTTAAATAGGTTTGGTTGAATAACGTCGTGCTGAAAGGAATGTCCCCTGGATCAGCCCCGTCCATCCTCTTGGCCGTTCGACATTTTGAGAAAACAATTGGCGCCGACGGCGGCGTTAAATTGGCAAATTATCCAACGAATTGAGATTAAAGCTAGAGCCGGCTCGGTTAGATGCCCATTAAACGGACAAACGGCTCGGAAGCGATTTCGACGTTGCTTCTGCTGCTGCTGGAAGAAAAAGGAATCGCGAAATTCGAGTTCCTTTCATCCGTGATTACAGCATAGAGGCGCGGCGATTGAATGCGCGTCTTTTCAGAGCCGGGGCCTGTACGCTTTATCTCTGACGCCTCTGTTCTTTGGAAAATCACGGAATCCCGGGCCTTTTTTGCAAAAGAACCGAATCGTGTCTCACGCGTTCTGTGAATGAACGGCCATTTACATATGGTTTCGTATGGAAATTAGGCTGTAGGGCGCGCGAAACCTGTTCAGAATGCCCTGCTAGAACCGATCCTTAACTGCAACGATGGAGCTACGGTTGACAATTCCGTTTCGTTCAAATTACGCACAAGTTCGCCTAGAAAGATTGCTTCAACACTTTGACCGAACGGTCTGTCGTTGTGGCTTCTTCTACTGTGGGAATACATACGAAACATTTGTAGAAGGTCACATTCTGGTACTTTTAGTTAGACCTCTATTAAATGTTTCCTTAAATGCAACCGCGATGCATAACCTCGTTCAAAATAATACAGTAGTGGTGGAAAGAAAGCTTCAACTGTAAACGGCAACAAAAATAATCCCATTGAATGCGGGGTTGCCAGAATAGACCAGTGACGTCGATTACCTATTTAGTTCCATTGCTCAAAAACTAACGAACATAGAAAAGAATGTTGAACGCAAAGAATAGTTGATATTCCGTGAGCAACAACAGGCCCTAAACGAAAGCTTCGCCAAGTCATGAATTATAGGTTATGGGACCAAGTTATAGTGCCATTATAGTCTGTCAGTTGATAAAAGTCACCTGTCACAGTGAAAGACTCGCGACAATCTCGACATTTAACAATCAATATTAGTAATATTGTTTAAACTATTTATATCTTTTAAATTACTAAGCCCCCATGCCTAACACAGTGACTTGTCTGCCAGGATCCAGTAAAAACGAGTTAAAGTTGGTACGAAACACTTTGGACACTCTCTTTGTCAGGGAAACTGGACCGCCTGCGTGCATTTCTGCAGATCGTGGAAACAAGAGAACCGACTGACAGTACATTTCATTCGTACTGTGTGGGATATGCCGAATGATATTCGTCAACTCGACTGGCCAGCTAGAAGAGCACTCGCTGCGTGGCTTTCGCGCTCGCTTCGCTCGAATCTCTTGGATTTTTGCTTGCAGAGTACATTCTGAGTGCTCGATATGAATTCGATCCTTAGACTGAACTCGAGAAGAGGACGTCTCCAGACATATGTATCCGTGTATAAATTATTTTTAGGCGGAGCTCGATGTTCCAAGCAACCCTTCTTGCCTTAGTAGAAGCAAATTACATACTACCAAACGATACATGTAACATCTTCCATCGACCCAGTAGCCAAGGACCAGCGATAAGGACAAGGCGTACAGCAGGGGCTGGTGCCGTCCGGGTGAGTAGTTCTTACGTGTCAAAACGGTAAGGCGACCTGAGCGCCTTCGAAAACATCTTACGAAGCTACCGACGATTTTCCCACGACTCCTCCCACGACCCGTACAGATTCTTTTCGTGGCCCTTCCGTGCCTTTTAGCCCCCATCGGGCTGCTCCCTCCGCGCCTCTCTTTCTTGCCCGTGCGAGTCGTATTGACCGACTCTCCTCTTCACGGGACGCGCGGAGCTCACTCGGTCATGTAACGGGACGCAAGGAAAACGCACTCGAATTCCCTTTGATTCGGTCGCACAATGACGGCTTTCGGCCGAACAATGACCATGCGAAGGTTAAGATACGCGCTTTACAAAGGCGCTCGGACTCCTCGGGCCCCGGGGATGTTCAGGAAATAAGGACCGCAAGAGACGAACTACCTGCCGCTACGTAGCCGGATGAAGGAAAATGACGACCCAGGAAAAAGGAGTCGTGGAACGTTGGCGGGCGAGGAACGAGCGAGAGGGAGGGAGCGGTTAAGTAAGTAGGGATTCCCGAATAAAAAGGAAGGCACGAGAACGAAACGTGCCTGAACGGGGGGGGGGGGGGGGGAACCAAAGCACCTACGTCAACACGCACCTATATACTCCTACACGTACGTGCACGTATACCGGTTCCGCGTACGCAGGCGCTCTCGTCACAGCATCATCCCCCTCGTGACCGTGGATGAAAATTTTCTCACGAAAGAGGAGGAGCGCGGTGGTCGACTTTGTCGAAGAGAAACGAAAAACGATCCCTTCCGTGGGGCCCCGCGGTCTTTTTTCTCCACTTCTCCTATTTCTCGAAGGAGTCAGAAAAGATGGTGCGCGCCTCCGAAGAAACAGGACACGGATACGCGCGCACGGGAACCGAGGGAGCCGGGGTGGGGAGTAGCGGGGCAGAGAACGAGGGAAATGGAGGGGAGGTACGGAGAGGAAGAGGCGAGAGGCACGAAAATCAAATTACCACAGCCGCGGGACTGGTGTCGTCCTATTAGTATTTACGAAGAAAATGTCAGGCCGATAAGCGATTCGCAAGGTTCGCGCTTCTACCGCACCTTCTCGACTCCCGCCTGCGTCGCTTACGTTACTTACGTTACTTACATAATAAGCGATGAACTCTCGGCTAACTCTTCTCCTCGCCCTTCCCTCCTTCCCCCCTTCCAGGCGACCAAACGCCGCTGTCGCCCTCTTCTCCGCTCCCCGCCGCCGCGAGTCGTTCGTCCCTCGTTTTCTCGCGGCGGCGGTGTATGATCGCGATGCGATGGAGACGCGATCGAGCCTTCTCTCCTCATCGGGAGCAGAAGAGGGAAAACGACGTGGAACCGGAGGGAACAGAGAACGGGCAGGTCGACGTTACGCCAGAGAATTTCTTCTGGCGATCCTCTTGGTCTTCGTGTACCGTCTCCTTCCTCTCCATCTATCTATCTATCTCTCTCTCTCTCTCTCTCTCTCTCTCTCTCTCTCTCTCTCCGCCCATTTGTGTACGATAAGTTTTGCGCAACTTGTTACGGCGTTAGTTCGCGCCGACGAACATAACCTATTCCGCAATTGTCGCCACTCGGCAAGACGCGGTCGACTCGTATTAGTTCGAACCGATGGTTTTCGTTGCCAGAAAAGTGTTGGATCGCTGCTGCAGGATGGGGGTAGAGTTTTTAAGTTTTCGATTGCGAAAGGAAGGAGATAGATAAGACGTCGAGAAGAACGCGGTGTCTAGCAACATCCTTTCTCTTCGAGCTCGAAGAAGCTGGTGAAAGACGCGAGCGAACCTTTAGGCGGCCGATCCTCCTCGCAGATTATTTCATAAGCGTTCCCGATACGGAAAAGTTCATCCGCTCTTACCGAGTGCAACGAGTTCGAGTTATTGCGCAAGCGATCCCAAGCGGAGGATTGCTCGCTCCTTCGCTGGCTAGCTCCGCCAGCTCGCTCCTTCGCGCGGTCATCCGCTTCTTCGCTTACCTCACACTCGGCCGCGTTCAGATTCTTCGGCACCGATGCATACGTAAATACATACGTTCCTTCGGAACTCTACTGGCGCAGACTCCTTTTCGCAATCCGTGCGCCCTGCAATTCGGAAGACGTCCGTGTTACCGAAATGTGGACAAGCGCACCGCCGCTACTGGGTGCGTGCTGCCCTCTCGCGTACTTCAGCTCATCTAACAAGCTCCGCGCGGCGAGAAAAAAAACGATAATATTTGTATCGCGTTCTTTCGTTAATTTAATTGTATGGCTTTACTAGAGGTATCAAAATTTAAATAGTTTAACGCAGAACTGTTGTGAAGTATACAAATTTTATAAAATTGGTAGTGGTTCTTGAGTGAAAAAAAATCGTTTAATATATTTTTATTTCGCCAGTATCGATATGCTCTTTAGTTGTAGTCGAGTAAAACTACAGATCATTCGGAAAGAGCAATCCCTAGTGCCTGAACTGATATTTTTGGCCAGTCTTGGTATATTTTAAGCAGGTTTTATTGATTTTTATATTTTTAGAAATTTTTCCGATGTTAATATGTTAGGTATGTAGGAAATATGCAACATATGTATATGTCACCGAAGTCTGGATCATATACATATTGTATCTATGCTAACTATGCAGCATATATGTAAAATATGCAGAATATACTGTCTGTAGGTATGCAGAGTATATTAGGCATACAGTATTTGTGCAGAATATGCAGTATGTATGTTTATAGTATTTGTGTAGATTGCGTAATTTGCAGAAATTATGAAGAATATACAGAATATGAAGTGTTTATCTAGAATTAGCTGACTCGTTACTCGGATTCACCCGGGAATTATTTATGATGTTTCCCACGGTTTTTATAAATAGTCTATAATCTAATCTAGGACGTAGATTAAATGTATATTTAATATTTCATTGGAATCCATTAAGCCCTTTAGGGGTGAAATAAGCACAAAGAAACAAATAGACGGCTCATTTTTATATTGGGAAACCAAGAATTTCGATACGCCAACTAGTGACAGAAAATTAAACTACCCAAACAGCACACTTCGTTGCGGCAAAGTTGCAGGATGGTTGCAGTAACCTTGCGATGTTGCATGGTTGCAGCGCAATGTCGATGTATGGTTGCTGCGACGTTGCCGTGCAACATTGCACGGGGCGGACATAGAATTGTTGCTGCATAATTGCTGCATAGTTGCGTTACAATAATGCACTGCAACTTTGCCGCAACTATGCAGCAACTTTGCCGCAATTATGTCGCAACTATGCAACAACTTTGCCGCAGCTTTGCCGCAGTTTTGCCGCAACTTTGCCGCAGCTTTGCCGCAACTTTGTCGCAACTTCGCCACAACTTTGCGGCGTTAGCAGATTTTAAAACATATCTCCAAAACCGGCTGAAATAAAGTGTATACATTATACTTTATTGAATTCTTCTTGAAACGCACTATCATGTGATCTGTTAAAAAAAGTTCCGTTTAAAAAAAAATTGATCATCGTATCTCATAAAATAATAATACAAGAAAAAATCGTCTGCCCCAGTGAATTTGCCCCCTCCAACCATGCAATTTCATGTAAACAATTTCTTTTATATCTCCAATACGTTAGGAAATATCCAGGTGTTTATTGTTCCCGCGGACATCCTGTATAATGAACTAAAATATAAAATATATGTCGGAGAAGGCAACCATTTAATCAGTTCCAAGCATAAGTCAGAATCTATTTTACTGGTGGTACGTGTTTTTAACGTACGGAGTAATCAGTATATATACCACCTACAGTAATCTACATCCAAGAAGGTTCCGTGGCCACAACGGTAGCGCGTCAGATTGTCATGCGGCCGGTCCGGAGTTCAAGTCCTGTCGTAACCGATAACTTTTTTTATTTTTTTTTTAACAGTTTTTCGTTGCCTCAAAGTTGCCGTGCAAAGTTGCCTCAAAGTTGCTGTGCAACTTTGCAGCAGGCGGACATAGAATTTTTGCTGCATAGTTGCGGCATCCTTGCGTGAGTCGTTGCCATCTTGCACCGCAACTATCCTGCAACTATGCTGCAACGAGAGTGTGCTGTATGGGTACTGTGAGTAGGCCGAAATCCGTCGAAGTCCATACGATTATGAGTTTTTATATAGACATGTTGTGAAAATCGAGTGTTTTTAAATTTTTTTGAACACTAAATTTTTACTTTTTCGTTTAATAAATACTTATTCGCAATGTTTGGTCGGATCTGGGCCTACTTGCAATAGTTTGCCATCTTACCACCACAGCGCTGAAATCTAAGCCACGCCTCCACTTGGTTTCCCAATATTAATAGGGGTGCAGTATTTATGTATGCTGAATATGCAGTATACATAAAATATGCAGTATCAAAAAAAGTGTTCAAAATTCTTAAATTTTAAAGGAATGCTTTGTACAAGTCCCATATGCATGCCCCTACACTATGAAGAAACACATATTATTATTACTTCTTCTTCGTACAGTGGTTTACACTTAAAACCATCCACCACCAATCGCTTTCTGTTTTTTAGTTTTAAAATGTAATGTATCTGCACAATCCTATCACAATAAATATGAGAATATGGAATATTTAGGGTTACTTACATGAATGTAAAGAAAACAACACATCATCGGAAAATGTCAATGAAGAATTAATACATCGAAAAAAAGTATCTCATGTTAAAAATCGTCCATTTATAAAATTAAAGGATTTCCTGAATTAAAGAGTCTATTATATATCAATCATTTTTCAGTATTTTACGATTGTTAAACATCATGCCAGTTGCATTACTTAATTGCGTTGTAGTTGTGATTAAATGAAAAATCAGAATTTGAAGATTATAATGGGAGAACGAAATCTAGTGGTTCTTCATCGTAATTAGAGAAAATGTAAAAACAAAACAAAAAAATACAAAAATAAAAATTCTATTTTAAACAAACTAAATGGAGTCGAGAAAGAATTTTAAACGATTACGAGAAAGATTCATTTGGATAAATAAAATCAGGAATAGATTAAAATCAGTAAAAACTAGTAAAACAAGAACTATAAAATACTAAGTGTCCATCCTCCTGCAATTGTTTAAGTTTCTGAAATAAGCATAGAAAAATGGACGATTTATTCTGCATGTCTACATATTTAGAAACTTTGCCCAAAACAGTAAATCTTTACATTAGAATAAATGTAGAAAGTTTCTGCATTAATTAGTTCAGTTTGTTAAAGTAACAGTTTGTCCCTCGTTTAGTATATCAAAAAGGGATTATTCATTTTGCTGCCCAAAAGCCAAAAATAATATTTCTTAGAATGCAAATTGGATTTAATAGTTTTGCATACTGGTTTATCAGTTTTATATTATTGTAAAGAACCTGTTCGTCGCCGCACTTGCTAATATGATTCATCAACGGCTCAGTATTTCTCAGCCGAATTAATAAACAGGAAGTTATGAGATGGTTTCGTTTTCTGTCATCGAATAATTTCTGAGAAGCATGTTTATCCAATTCCATCACTTTCCTTATTGCATGAACATGCCCCTAAGTTCGAGTGTTTGATGCTATCAGACTGTTTCCTATCCCTGTACAGATTTTAGACGAATCTGATTTAATTTGTCCTCGCAGAAAAACATAATTGATTATTGATGATTTGCTGTTCATCTCAGAACTCTCCAAATACGAATATTTGACGTAGGTGTGTGCATTTGGACCTTCCTGTACCGTTGCTCGTTGAAATTTGAATTTCTAAAGCAAAGTAGAGCAAATGCAATTATCTCTCGTAGTTACAATTGAAATACCTTCAACACTTTTTGTGCAAAGTGGGTCACTGGTAGCTTACCTTATCAATCGTAAAAAGGACTTTAAAATAAAGGAAAAAGAAGGCTCAAACTGTAAAGAATTTAATGCAACTTTAATTTTCTTATAAGTGAATACTGCAAGTCTCCAGAGGTCCTTAAATTTTTGCACTTGTTTATTAAGGGCACCGCGTGTGAGCATAAGGGCTTTGGAATAAATAAAACGAATACAGTTTTCGATATATTATTTATTGAATGGTGAGGAGTGAAATCCTACTGTAAAAATCTCCGTTAAAAGTAAGGTAAATCGCATTACGTAAACGAATGATAAGATTAACAAAGGTAAGGAAGCATAAGCGGGTGTCAGAATATTTTACTTCCGTATCCAAGAGATAGCAAATCGTGTAGAGAAATTGCAGCCTTTAGGAAAGGATTGCGTAGCTGGAATAATCAGAAAGCATTTAACTAATTTCGCGATAAAAGGCAATTTATCTTCATTTCATCTCCACTATTTTGGTGGTGTAAAAAGTATTCGTATACTTATGAGTATTCGAATAATAAGGGGTCATTCTATTTTGATTGGTCGAAAAATGAAACTATTTTTAAAGATGGTTTTCTGTATAAATATAACATAGGTATATTGAAATAAATCTTTTTGGAATTTATTAAGGCACTCTTATATTATACAAAAACAATTTAAAAAGATTTTTTCAATTAGTTTCAAATGTTTTTTTTAGCATCAATTTGACACCTACAAAAAGGAGGTATGTTCATGGCACTGATGATTCCCCGACTCAGGCTTACCTGACACAAAAAATTTGAAAAGATTCGTAATCTGTATGAGCGTCGCTATCGCCCGTAGCTCAATTAATAATTTTTGTCGTAAAATAACCGGGATCTTTCTCGGGGAATATTCAAGAAAACACCCTTTAGGGGAACTTTTCTTTCAAACCAGCGCTTTCATTTGGTTATTTCTCAAGAAAAATTGTTAATTGAGCTATGGGCGATAGCGACATTCATACAGATTAATATACATTTCGAATTTTTTATTTCAGATAAGCCTGAGCCGGGAAATCACCTTCGCCACGAACATACCTACCTCTTTTTTGTAGGCGTCACCATGACGTTAGAAAAAAATATTTGAAACCAATTAAAAAAGTCTTCTTAATTTTTTTGTATAATATAAGAGTAGCTTAATAAATTCCCAAAAAGATTTATTTCATTAAATGTTGTATTTATTGAGAAAAAAATCTTTAAATACAGCTTCATTTTTCCGTCGATCGAAGTAGAATGACTCCTTAAATATCGAATAGCCCTAATTCTAATCTGAAATAGAAACTACTAGTAAGTACCTACATATTAGGAGCAATTATATAGTAGGAATTCTAACTATAACTGTGATTAAACTGGAACTCAGCTCGAATAGGACGTTACAGACAATTTGTCGAATCTTTTCAAGCAGAAATGAGCTTAACACACCCGATCAACATTTAAGAATTTATTCTCAAAGGACCTTTGACTCTGAAGCGAGAATCGCTCAGGGCTCGAATGCCGCATGAGGGACCCATGAAAAAGAAATTTCTATCGAGTGGAATCACTTAACTACAACAATAAATTTGATGCACTACAAATCCCATTCAAGCCTCGTCATTTCTGTCACCATTCACCTTTGAAACTTTCCTCCAACCAGCTCCAAATGCCGCGCCAACTGCAGACTTATGAACCATTATTTTCTATCAGCGGCAGCCTCGAGCTACGGATCCCAAGCTTGCAAGTTTCCTAACAAAGGCGCGTGTCCCAACCGCGGCGACAAATCGAGGAAATTTTGATTAGCTTTCGCGGCTACATGCCCGTTATGTAAACTCCGGTCGATTAGCATTCGCTCGGTGACCGAATCGGCGGTAAAATGTTAAAAACCGACGGGTGTATCGGGCCCCGTAACTCGTTGGTAATCTTTGGCAGAAGGCCCCCGTACGGCCGATTGCTAATCGCGCCTCCTGAGAAATTCAAGCGGATCTACCTCGATCACGTAGAGGCGATTTCAAAAACGGGACACGTTGTCGCGGGCATACTCACGCCCATGCGCGCACCTACGTGATCGGGTTTCGTTTTCCGCGGCCTCGCGTACGCGGAAGAATTATTCCCAAAGGGCTCACCGCTTCGCGTTATCCCGGAAAAGGCGTGCGCGTCCACGCGGCCGTTACGAGCATTCCTCCGGCGACCAATTCCTATGACGCGACGTAAGGTAGGACATCGACCGACACCTTGTCTTGTGCGTCATTTCTGGTAGGGTAAATCCGGGAGACGCGGCCGAGCTGGAGAGTTGGCCGAGTCGCTATATTCAGACTCTACATCTGTGTATATGTAAAAGTGTGTAAGGTTCAGAACAATTAATTCCCTAGAAATCAACAGTTTCGACCAACTCTCCAGCTCGGCCGTGTCTCCCGGATTTACCTTATTGTAAACTCGGCTAAGAAACAGTGCTTCAACTACTGCAAATTCACGACGGGCAGTGGCTTAACTTTATACGCAGAGCTTCACCTGACAATATTTCTATTGTATTTCAAATTTCAAAAAATGTTGCCGACAAAAGTTGCATAGTTTTGTGGATACTGGCGTACAGTAACAATAGATGTATTCTGTTGGGAGACGTTAATGAGATGGAACTTCGTATTGTTTTTTTTTTTTTTAGAGGACCTTTAGTAGGTAAGCGACGAATAAAATATTGGATTCCATTAAACAAACCCTATTAAAGGAAATTATATATAGAACGCTGAGAATAAGCTGATTTTTGCGAATTTATTGCAACGAAACTATAAAATAAATCATTATGAAACTCTCAGTACTTTGTATTTATTTCCCAAAGTTAGAAAAAAGTTCTTTTATTAAAATGTCGGCTGCAGATGTCGCTGTTGAGGAAAGTTATTATAACCTAAAATAAAGTGACGAGCACGATTGGAAAAAAAAACACTCAATGTTTAAATGAACATAGATCGAAAAATCAATCCTGTCAGAGTTAATAGCAATTTTCTGCGTTAGTAATGCAAATTATTTGTCTGTCTAACACGATTGATTTTCCGGCTCAAGCTAATTAAGTATTTTTACTCAGCGTAGTGGTGCTATCTACCCTGTAAATCCTGAACCCTTTGTAGAAACACCCTGTAGATATGTACCAACTCAACATAGGCAAAGGTCCCAAATTTTGTAACACACCCAAAAAGCCGTGCCCCCATATCTTTGGGGTATAAACACTGCAATTGGTTCACAGCTGATAAATACCATCTTCGATCACTGGGCTCAACCTTGCTTACGACAATAAGAAGATGGGGGAAACCCTTTATCTAACCGCACTCGCTGACGTTCAGAGTAGGCAGAGCTGTTGTGCTCGCAGAATTCTCCCAGTTGAGCCGTTTGCACAGTCTCAACACTGGTGAGCCACTTCGAGACACTGGTATCGCTTGTTCCCGTCCTGAGAACATGCTCTCGGGGGTTTAAATCACCCATGGAGGCAGACTCCAAGCCTCTAAGGTGCACAATTGTTACGTGCTCGAGAAACGAAGATTTTGCAACTTATTTTGAATTTTTTTATCCCTTGTTTAACAAGGGAAGATCTCGAACCCGGAAATTCAAAAAATTCTGAGACTTTGTGAATACGTACGGGATTTCTTCCTGACTACGCCGCAATTTTTGTTTGCTGCCCAAATTCACTCGAAGGGGGTGAAATTAACCCCTGAAAATTCGGTTATTTTCCTATTTCGTGTTATAACTCGCGAACTCTAAGAGATAGAAAAAAAGTTTCATGACAAAAGTTACTTCTTTTAACTAGATCTATCATTTGGTAGAAAAATTATTTTACAGTTCACGAGTTATAACAGAAAATCGGAAAATAGCCGAATATTCAGGGGGCAATTTCACCCTCTTCGTGTTGCAATCAGGAGGAAATCCCTTGCATATTCACAAAGTTTCAGAATTTGTTGAATTTCTGGGTTTTGGATGTTTCCTTGTATGTCTACCTTTTCTTCTTTCGAGACATTTAATGTTATGTATCAACCTGCAATTGCAACTAGCTTCAACACTGTTTTTTTAATATTTAATTTATACTTACTTAAAAAAATTAGACTTAGCTATCTAACAGTAAGAAACATTGTTTTTTTCGTCGTGTTTATAAGTAAATTTGTTGACTAGTTATTTTTTAACCACTCTTCGTAACACCAGGAACATTGGAAAGTGTTCTTAAACATTGGAAAGCATTGGAAAGTATTTATCTACTACTTTTATACGCAGAATTTCCGGCAGAATTTATTATGGTCAAAGAAAACATATGATTTTATAAAGAAAGAAAATGCAATGACATATTGGTGTCGCATCGTTGCACTCTGTATATATTTTCCTTTTTTATTGATAACATAATGAAGATTTGGAATATGAAACAAGTGGAACTTCAGTTAGTCAGTGAACCATAAAATCGAAGCTCACTTGATCGAAGCCCTATTGTTATCTATGTTTCAAGGAAACAGGATCTCATCGAAACTTTGAATATTTTATGGATTCATCAATGTTTGGAATAACCGGTTCCGCGTTCTTCCTCATAATTGCATCAGACATTACTAAATACTCGAGAGGAGCATTCTCGATTGCAACAGGTGCAGGAGCGATAGAAGCGCGTGCAGCTCGCGATACTTGATTAAACCTAGTCATCCCTTTCAGAATATCTTCCACCTGCTAAAAGTCCACGCATAACATTTTTTAAAATCTACAAATCCTCCAAAAATTCAGTTAAAATTGCTCTCTCTTCAACAATTCTTGGTTACATTTTCCGAAAAGAATTCTTCTACCATTTCGTTCGATTTATGCAGGTCCAAAGAATTTTCAAACTCAAATCCTTCGGAACCAAAGGCTATAAATATAAAAATTTAATTCCACACTTTCGATTCGTTTTTATACATCGAATCACCTTCTCAATCAGGCCCCTCGTAGCCGGACACCCTATACACACCCTCGCAAATCTTCACGTTCGCTTTCCATTCGCAGTTTCCTTCAGTTCCAGTATTTCTCCGACGCGAGTCGCGAAAGGGAGAAATAATTGAGGGGGACGGAGAAAATTTCTTCGACCCAAGCGACGAGAACCGGCTTGGACCCGCGTGCGCCTTGCATCGCACGAGTCGCGCTTTCCTCGTGACATAATATTATTTAACCCAGAATAATGCCGTGTACGTAGCTTGCGTAACGATAGAATTCGCGTGCCTGCGATTCGCGACACGGCTGCCAGCGCCGGGGCTGGTTCTTTTATTATATAAAACCGCCAGCGAGCGCCTCCAGGACAGAAAGTTCTGTTCGTGGAAAGCGGGAGGGGAGGCGGCAAATCGACGGTTTTCGAGCGGCCGGGCTTCCGTTGGCCGAATCGTGGCCGCTGTTGCGCGACAAAAGAGCGTCGAAACGGGAGATAATGCTATGCGGAGCGCGACGTTTAAGTCCCCCTGTGTAGTAATTGGTATTCCAGAAAGGCTTGCGCGCACGCTCGCGCGCCCCCGTGGACGAGCGGCGAGGAAAGTTGGAGAACGTCGTGCCGGTTGCATCGCTAACGTGACTCCTTCGCGAGTACCCGCGATTCCTCGCCAGGCCTCGTGATCTCGCGATTCGGCCCTAAAGGTCGGCGAGAAACCGCGAGATGCGCACTCTTACGTAACCGCCCGCTACGTCTTCTTCCCTTTTACCTCGCCCGCCGCGCGCCGTTTCCTCGGCAGACGGTGCTCGCCAGGCCTCGAAAGCCGCCGGAGAATTATGCAGATCCCTGCGCGGCCGAGTTCTTTTTTTGGCTCGATCCACTGATTCATGGGAGCAGTTATGTATCGATAAAGGGGGAGGTTCTGGGTGATAGAACCTCTATCGAGTGATCTACGGGGTGCTCGTGTTGTGATAGGTAGATGATAGGGAGAGAGAAAAGTGGAAGAGAAAGTTCCGCTACTTTTTGGAAGTGAGATGATTTGTTGTAGATATTTCTTGGATTTGCAATAACTGTTGAAGGACGAAGCTGATCTTTAGCTTTTTATACAGGAAGCTGTATTTGTTTTCTTCCCTTACAGGAAAGGAATAGAAAACTTTGCTGCGGGAAGGGGACAGCTCTAAACGTATTAATTCTTGAAAAACTAATAAAATAGGTACTTTTTGATATATGGTCAAAGTACTTTACTCGCTTAAAATCTGCGTATTGCCACAGCAATGAGCATTATTTCTAAGCAAAAATATAGTTTCTTTGTGGTAGGGCGAATTTTCGAAATTTGAGGCTGCCCTCCTTTTTCTACCAAATTGTATAAAAGTCCACTTATCTCGGGCAAATGATGGCATTAAACGTCATTATTATGTTATAGAAATATTAAATTTATAGTGAAATATGCTCCCTCCTTTCACCAAACCCAGATATGGTGCAAGTACTATACTGCTTTCCTGAGTTAAAATATCTTATCTAGCATTTTACCATTTTTCATGAAATGTTGAAATATTTGAAGATT
Source organism: Andrena marginata (assembly GCA_963932335.1). Lineage (NCBI taxonomy): Eukaryota > Metazoa > Arthropoda > Insecta > Hymenoptera > Andrenidae > Andrena > Andrena marginata. The sequence goes on from OZ010661.1 coordinate 12,655,853, forward strand.
TACCTTTTAAGTAAAGTTAGAAAACCCTACGTGTTTCGTGGAGATCTAGAAACAGCGTAATTTCTTAATTTTTTTTACAAGGACGGCACGAAGAAAATAATAAATAAAACTTCAGTTTTCTCGTTTGTTTCAAAATGCTAGATAGGACCTTTTAATTCAGGATGGCAGTATATAGCATCCTTATAACTTAGGACTGGATTATTTGATCTGCCTAAGTTACACCAATCTATTCAGAATTCTTTTTACATTCAATTTTAGCAAATCGTGGAGTTGTCTCCTTTTTACAGCAAAGTCTTCAATTATTAAATCTTCGGAAAAATTTAACTAAGCACCTATCTGTGGTCATCTGATTAATTGTCGACGAGCTGAGTTCCCAAGATATCAGTCAATACAATGTGTTTACACAACAATTATGTATCTAAATCCTACCACTATAGGAATTACTATACAGCAGTGCCGTCTTGACATAGAGGCGAAAGAGGCAACCGCCTCAGGGCCCCCGTGAAAAATGGGAAAATTAAAACAATAGGGTTGTAAAAGCTAGAAAAGAATTGGAAATGGGCCGTTCAACTGTGGCGGAAAGAAAATAACGAATAGGTATACCAAAATTCATATTTTAAAATGGGGCCCTTTTCTCGCGGAATGCACCCCACATTTAATCTTATTTATTTAATTGTTTTAATACTTATTCACTTCGCGCATTAGCGCTGTACTTTGATTTTTTTAATTTAAAATAATTTAGGGGGCCCCATATGGAGCTCGCCTCAGGGCCCCCGAAAACGATAGGACGGCACTGATATACAGTGGGGTATCCTATAACGAACGACCCTATAGGCAACAAACAAATGCTATACCTAGGGAACAGTTTTTCTCGTTAAATCGACAAGGTTCTACAACGAATCAGTTGGTTATAGGACACCACACCGTACTAGTTTGCACTATTGGGAATTAGGCTATGAAAACTCAGGACACATTTATAATATTTGAATCTTGATTTTATTCAGGACACTTGGAAGGACCGTCTTTATAGAACGAAACGATTCGGCAGAATGAATTCTCAAAGAGAGATCCGTCAAGCACACGGACTCTATCGGTTGGTCATGCTATCACTATAAACATCCTGATATAAACATTACAGCCCTGTCCTCTCATGCATTCCAGAGCAGTAATAAGAAAGATAATTTTTGTGTAAATAAACTTTCATTAGTTAAACAAAACCAACATGCACATCAAAGAAACAGAGCTTCCCAAGCACGTTTAGTCTGCAGACTTATATCTACTAAAGCCTTCCTATTATTTTTCTAAGTCCCATTAATTACTAAAGTTTGCTATATTTTTAATTCTAAAACACCCTTTACGTGATTATCGTGGAGTCACTCGAACCAAAGCAAAGCTACCCTTATATATTAACATTTTAAAGCAACCATTACTTTAAATAGGTCGACTGATTCGACATCCTCCTACGTTCTAGCGATGTGACATTTAATCTCTTTTCCTGAAAGGTGCCCGACTCCGCTGAAGATCAGCAGTTTTAGCTACCGCGTACGAATATCGTTTTTTTTTTGTACGTTTAAAAGCATATTGAAAAGTGGTTTCACTTTACAACTTTCAGCGAAGCGTACGCTACATAATTTCCGATTTACAGCATCTATCGCGGTGACGCAACACGCGCGGACGACTTCGCGAGAGGCTCTCTCAACCGCTCCTGCAATTATCTTGACGCAACAGCTAGAGACGGTCGGATTCGCTTTCTCTCATCTCTCTAACGCTGGTCGCATCTTTCGACAGCCATCGATGTAACATCCGCCGTTAGCTATTAGTGCACGGTGTCATCTGCGTTAACAATCATGCAAATATGAATTAATTAGGGGCGCGCTCTCAGCTTCGCAGTAAATTCTTTTTCTCACGAGATGGTTGCGCGAGCTTCGGCTCATGGATTTCTGGATAAAATTTTGCGTGGTTGGCCCATGCTACGTATAGTAACGTGTTAAATAACGAGACGCTCTATTTATTAGAAGGAAAACAATTAAATAATTAATCGGAGGAATAATGAAAAGGATGTTAAGGATTACAGTTGAACTTTCATTGAAAATGAAAGTACGGCTGTACAAACATTTTGGTCCTCATTCTTCCGCAAAATTTTCAAAATTTCGTGCACTACTTACCGTTGTCAGAACTGGAAATGTTTCGTTCGAAGCCAAAGTGAGGAAGAACGATTTGAAAGAATATTTCTTTGAACCGAAAAAGAATTCATTAATGAACAATAGATTTGTAATGAAAGAATGAAAAATACGGGCCAGATTCGTGTGGCGTGAGAGATGGAATCGGTTAATTGAAACAGATACAGGAAATATATAGTGTAATGCCAGAAATGAATTTGTTGATAAAAGTTTTATAAAAGGCATACTTTGAAGTATTAAATGAAAACGCGTCATGCTTGAAAATCTATAATAAATATTGTTATTTGGAATTGCAAAATGATAGATTATAGATTTGCTATAAGACGAATGGGTCATTCCACGCGAAATCGGACACTTTTCGGAGTAACATTTCGAATGTTGCTGAAATTTGAATATGTTGTAGTCTTGAGTGATATTTAAATGTACCTCAAAGGATTTTTCAAAATTTTGAAAAATGTCGATTTTACAGCTGTTCGAAGGTAAGTGCTAACATTTTTTCAGTAAATTATAGCTATGGAAGTAGTAAACGGATGGAGATGAGCTTTACGGTGCTTATAGAGAAGACATTGAGGTTTTAAGAAAAAATTATTTCAGTTTAAAAAATAATTTTTTTTAACCACTTTTGTGCAATTATTTTAAACAAATGCTGTTTTTTAACATCAGGCGCGATTTTAAAAATCTGAAAAAATAGGGGAATATAGTTATATCCTTTCCCTTGATGAACTAATTTTCAAAAATATGGACATTTTAAAATTGACCTTGTAAAAATCGCCGAAAGTTGGCGTTGCGTCAAATCACACCGGCTCGACTGGCCGAGCCGTGCGGTGCTCGCAGCGGCCAAGTGCTATTCTTATACAGTTTTCTCGAATATGGTAAGTATGTGTAAAAAAACTGAAGAAGGAAAGCTTTTACTGTTTTTTATACACAACATAATACGGTAACTCAATTTTTGGTGTTCGCAATATTTTCCTTGAAACGAAGGTGACCCTCAGTTTTTTAAATGGAATGCTATATATTTGATTATCCAATATGAAAGCCACTGTCAAGATAAATTCAACCATATGGTATACTATGACCTCCAAGGATACACATGGTTAAGAATGAAATAAATATATCGAAGTATCTATAGTAGATTGAATTTCTTCTTTCAATCCTGACCATGTGTATCCTTGAAAGGTCATAGTATACCATATGGATGAATTTGTCTTGACAGTCGCTTTCATATTGGATAATCAAATATACAGCATTCCATTTAAAAAACTGAGGGTCACCTTCGTTTCAAGGAAAATATTGCGAACACCAAAAATTGAGTTACCGTATTATGTTGTGTATAAAAAACAGTAAAAGTCTTCCTTCTTCAGTTTTTTACAAATACTTACCATATTCGAGAAAACTGTATAAGAATAACACTTGGCCGCTGCGAGCACCGCACGGCTCAGAGAGTCGAGCCGGTGTGATTTGACGCAACGCCAACTTTCGGCGATTTTTACAAGGTCAATTTTAAAATGTCCATATTTTTGAAAATTAGTCCATCAAGGGAAAGGATATAACTATATTCCCCTATTTTTTCAGATTTTTAAAATCGCGCCTGATGTTAAAAAACAGCATTTGTTTAAAATAATTGCACAAAAGTGGTTAAAAAAAATTATTTTTTAAACTGAAATAATTTTTTCTTAAAACCTCAATGTCTTCTCTATAAGCACCGTAAAGCTCATCTCCATCCGTTTACTACTTCCATAGCTATAATTTACTGAAAAAATGTTAGCACTTACCTTCAAACAGCTGTAAAATCGACATTTTTCAAAATTTTGAAAAATCCTTTGAGGTACATTTAAATACCACTAAAGACTACAAGATATTCAAATTTCAGCAACATCCGAAATGTTACTCCGAAAAGTGTCCGATTTCGCGTGGAATGTCCCGAATGTCAAATAATGAAATTCAAATCATAGAGATAATTAATTCAAAGATAACACCGTTTTGTAGAAGACGCATGAAATTGTAATTATATTTCCAAATAAGCTATCCTAGTTTTTCAGTAGATATATCAATGTTGGAGTTTGAGAAAATTGAGTAATAAAGAAGAGGTACTAACCATTTTCTAACTGATCGTGAGCACAATAGTCTTTCATTCGTGAGATATCTTCTAAATAATTACTTAATTTCTTCACTGTTTATATAGCTCGTCATATTTGAACAAAATTTGAATTAAATTACATTGAAAACGTGGCTGAAACGGTACAATGCCACCAGACACGTTGTTGGTCTTACAAGTCGAGGCTCGAGGCGTGGGGAGAATACAGACATCATTCATCTTTGCATTGCAAAATTTTAAAAAGTGTTCCAGCCTTGAACGTGTTAAAGTACTAATGTTCAAAAGATATGCTAAACACGTTCCATGACGCCGAATTTTTAAGACGCTGAAGGGTGCTACCGACTTCATCCCTTGCCATGGGCGTCCGGAGGGGGGTGCAAAAGGGGCAGTTCCCCCCCTGGCTTTTGAGAAAAAATCGCTAATTTTTCAAAACTGATCTTTATTAAGTTTATCCTAAAACAGGGAATTTTAAATTTCGCTTTTAAATTTTTAATGAAATGGACATTATAAGATAGGTTAAAAAGCAAGAGGGGTATATTCTTCTTTACCATCATCCCAAAGTTGCCACCCCTTGGAAAAAAGTCTCCGCACACCCTTTCCCCTTGCTGCCTTTACTCCGCTACGTAAAACTCTGCACTATATCTACAATAATATTGATTTAAGGTAGTAAATTACAGTAAGCTAATTAGTTCGGTCTACTAGGACGTCAAGGCCGCAAGGAGGGTTCTTCGCTAAAGAATATTTTGCTCTAATCATAATCATCACTTGTTCACATATCGGCAGTGCCGTTAAGGTATCGTTAAGGTGAATAAAAACGACTGAGATCGGATGCAACGCATTAATTTTAATAAAATCATTAAAAATTTATTTATTTTTATTGAAACTTATTACAGGCATGTCAGTGTACTTTGTTTGTAATCTCGTTCTTGTGTCTGAAAGAATTTGTCCTGTTTTAGAAAATAATCTTTCACTTGGCACAGAAGGCGCCGGTATTGATAAATGTTTGATAGTCATAGTGCAAACTTTTGGGAAATTTATTGCACCTTCTACGTTCCACCACGTGACTGGGTGACGCTTTCTATTTATATATTGCATTTCAAATATCTGTAACAGTGAAAACATTAGAATATATTACTCGTTGTATTTATACACTTTGTACATATCGACGCGCGTTACGAAGAGTAGCACGTTTCATTTTTTTCTTGCGGACAACTGCATGTAGGAAAAATGAAACGTGCTACTTTTCGTAACGCGTCTCAATATATTGAAAATAGATTTTGTCTGTGTGTAAATACATTCGTAGGAATACACATGCCCGCACACAAAATTATATCGTTTAAAAATATTTACCTTTTTAACTCATATTTCATTCATGCAAAGTCGTAATCAATATTAGATTCTATATTTTTAATTTTTTTGTCAAAGTCTGCCTAAATGCTGCCGTTATCTACTCAAACACCCTTGATTGTATTCAAAGAATTTTATAATTCCATAAATATATCGTTATCATATTACGTACAAATAATATTAAATTATTTAAATAACCGTTTTAAAGATGTCGAAGCACATCGTACGTATGCAATTTCTATAATTTTTATACCTGATATATATAGAGACATCGCTTTCGATTCGAAGGAATATTATATTAGCAACTACAGCGGAGCAACAGTAACAATATTTTAACGATGAATGGACAAGTAGATATAAAAGAGACTGTATGGGCAAATTCTGATAGAAGAAAGTACAAAATATAAAATCAAGTACTGATTACAATTTTGCATTAATAAAATACGAATTGAATATTTAAATATATTTTAACGATATAATTTCGAGAAAAATACACGACTATGTTATATTTATAATATATAATTTACGATATACATATAAATATACAAATTCTTTCAGATAAAAGAACAAGATTGCACCCAAAATACATTGATATAATTTGCATTGCAAATAAGTTCAAATAAAAATAAATAGATTTTGAATCATGGACGCCCGCAGGATGCAGTTGCCTCTTGCCTGTCTTGAGAGAAAAATCGCATATTTTTAAAAACTAACCTTTATTAAGTTTATACTAAAAAAGTGTATATTTTAAATTTTGAATTAAATTGGCGCTACAGAATGGGTTCGAACAAGCAACCAATCATCGCCTGCCTTCACTGTTCCTCAAAGTTTTCCCCTCCGCCTGGAAAAACATCTGTGGACGTCCTTGTTTCGAATGACTTTATTACGATTAATGCGTTGCATTCTACCTCAGCCGCTTCTATTCACCCAAACGATATCTTCACAGCATTATCGATACATCGAAATATTGATAAAAATTCTATATTGCCGCCATTTATCGATACCTTTATCGATAGTCACACCCAGTCTTTACTCATCCGATTACCCAATGCATACTTTCAGCCCGTGCAAAGAGCTGCACAGGAAATTGTTCGTTCCTGAGGAATCGGGTGAGTCGGCTCCCGTCCGTTGAGCAGTTCATATACGCCTCGGAGCGTAATTTCTTTGGCACGCGATACAAAGTGGAATTGGTCTTAAAGCGGCCGATCGGGGGTAACAGGGCCCAGCGAGGTAAGAATGCAAAGCGTGTACGGTCTCGGTACAACATAGTACATAAGCCGGATGGGTTCGTCTCGTGTTCTAAGTATTACAACAGTGATGCCCACGTGTCGGGACTGCCGATTCGGATAGTTGCGCGCGACGAGCATCCTCGTCCACACGTTCGTCCACCGTCGTGGGCCTCCATCGGCTTCTGCCCCCTTCTTCCGTCCTCACCTCTTTTCCATGGGAACGTTGACTTCGAGGCGTGGCGCCGGAACTCGAAGAACGTCCTAGCCCGGCGACCTCCTCGGAAATTACGTGAGTCGACCGCGTTCCATCGACGACCGCCCTTGCTATTGATCTTACTACCTTGATCCTCGATCCCCCACCTCCCACGCGTACTATCGGCGATCCGTCACGATCCATCACGAAACTCAATTTCCCGCCTTCTAATTCCTGTCGACGTCTTGTGTCTATTTTAATATTTGAATATAGTTTATTTTATGCGGGGCGTTTGGTAAACCGTGGTGCAATTTGAGTATCAGATGATTTTTTTATGAAAGCAAGGCATGGGGAATACATTTTTTGGATTGGTCGCTTGATTTTGGAGAAAGATGGTTTTGACGAAGACTGTTTTGCGTTTGTTTGCCTATGTATGTAGTTGTTTGTATTAAAAAGATGTTAGAATTTTGCTGGAATATAATTTATACAAATTTATCATGCTACTTACAGTGAGTAAAAAAAGTATTGGCACACTTTTTAAAATCGCATATCTTTTTTAGAAGTGGTCCAAACGACATGAGTTTTTTTTAGAAGGTAGAAGGATTATTTTGCTAAGTGACGTGTTTCGTAGTTTTGAAAAAATGCAATTTGTCGGAATAGCAAAAAAAAAAAATAGAAAGGGCAGTTTTTTCAACTTTTTTCTGAGCCTGTAATAAAAATTCAAAAAACCCGTTTGTAAATTTAAGTAAATTTAAGAAATTCCCGAAATCAAGCGATTTTCGACCTTATTCTGCGATCTTTAAACGTTTGTAACTCAGAGCACTGTCAACCGATTTTGATGAAATTTTCAGCATGTATACAGCTTACTTAAATTTACAAACGGGTTTTTTTGAATTTTTATTACAGGCTCAGAAAAAAAAGTTGAAAAAACTGCCCTTTCTATTTTTTTTTGCTATTCCGACAAATTGCATTTTTTTCAAAACTACGAAACACCTCACTTAGCAAAATAATCCTTCTACCTTCTAAAAAAACTCATGTCGTTTGGACCAATTCTAAAAAAGTTATGCGATTTTAAAAAGTGTGCCAATACTTTTTTTACTCACTGTAAATGATGAAGATCTTTTTTATAAATTAACTTTTAATCAATAACATTTATTGGAAATAATGAATTTATTATTGTTATAAATACAAAATATTTCATGTATGTTGTATTATACTGGAAGCTATTTCGTTTACAATGACGTAAACAACTTTTTTGGCAATGGAATTTTGTAATGGAATTTTGCAATAACGATATGAAACTATTGAGTTACAAAAATGAATACTTTCGTAGGTGTCATTTATAAACGAATTTTGTGTGGAAAAATGATATTTCACAATTTTCATTTCTTCCTAAATGAAGAATCATTTGATTTCTGGTTGGACCACCAGTTTAGTAGCGCACTGTATAACAAATTTTACAGTATGTACGCGAATATCGTTATCATGAAATAATTTCTTGTCATCTTGTTTAACACCTACCATAAAACACATTACTACAATTTCAAAACTAGTATTTACCGTTTCACAAATCAGAACAAGCAGCTCATCTCTCCACAGCATACGCAATTAAATAATCCAGTACTTCTTTATTACGCAAATCAACACATTCCAAATTACAATGGTATTCAAAATTAGAGTGCGTGTCTGTGCACCGAATCTCTACACAAACTATCAAAAGGTCATGAACCTTTTGAATTCGGAAATTTCAAACCAAAAATTTTCAAAAACAATTTTTTCGCATCAGTATTTATTAATTTGATATGTGGCCCGGATTTAATCAAAATATACCAAACGCATATGTACGTCGCCCGGATTTAAAGGGTTAAATCCAAAATGCTTTAATTACCAGTTTTCCTTTATTAGCGCCAAAAATAAAGCTCCATGTATACTCATGATCAATCATACCGATACCCAGTACTCATTTCATCAAAATCGAGTATCACTCAAACAAAAATACTCGCGATGCGCTCGACCCCATCGCTACTTTTGCCAAATACTGTCCAACACCAGCCACGCAACGTGTCAGCGAAGATGTCTGTGGGAAACTGTTACCCCAACGGTGAAGGGTCTCGCAGGGAGATTCCTCCTCCGGTCTAGCTGCACTCCGAGGGACGTGAGGCAATTTTAAAACCTGTATACCTCATAAGCGAGGAAATGAAGTGGAGACTGAACTCTCGGGCACATTATTGATCGGCGGCCAGCAGTGCGCCAGCGCAGGGCGATACCGAGGGCGACGAAACAGTGGCAATCTACCCTCGTTCACGGTTCGTGCGGTGTTCCAGTGCCGTTCCCATCGTCCTCTCGGCGTTGCTATTTCGACACTGTCAAAGTGTCGTCGCGCGTGGCCAGTATGTCCGGTGGTACGTGTGCATGTCTTTCATTTTAGGCCTCGTCTTCCTCTCTTCTCTCGGCAGGGGCCAGGGAGAAAGAGGGAACGATGCGAATACGGGGAGCGATAAGAGAAAGAGAGAGAAGAAATGGCACCGAGCCGATAAAACCGGGGGGACTTTTAACTTTTAATGGGTTTTTGTCTTATTCACCAAGACAGGGACTATATCGGATTCGCAACGCTGCCCGAGCAAGTGCACAGAAAATCGGTTAAAAGGGGGTTCGAGTTCACCCTGATGGTTCTGGGAGAGACGGGCCTTGGCAAGTCCACCCTGATAAACAGTCTCTTCCTCGGCGATCTGTACAAAGATCGGCGTATCCCTGACGCGGCAGGTTTGTAACAGAGGCGTGGGTGTTTGTCAGGTGACTATGGCCATCTCCTGAATCGTTTCTTTTTAGAACGAGTCGAAAAGACGACGGCGATAGAGAAGAAGACGATGGACATCGAGGAACGTGGCGTCAGGTTGCGTCTAACGATTGTTGATACACCAGGTAGGATCTTTCTAGAGCTCCTACTTTAAGTGGATAAAGCTGGGTATATTCTGGTGTAATGCAACGAGTAGCGCAATGTGTTATTTAAGCGATTTACACCATCGAACGTGTTGCATGTAAATCTTGAAGGACTCGCGGCAATCTCGCCAAACAATCTGTACTGCGAATACAAAAACGTTCACAGTTCACATTTGGATGTTCTTCAGGAGGTCGCTTCGTGTGGAATTCTGAGTAAATAGAAAAAGGGTGATAGAATTGATTCATTTCTAAGCAGAGATTCTTGTTAAGGTGGTGTCTTCAAACAATTTGAAACAGAAAGCCTACCGACATTTCTCTTTTAAAGACTTATGACAGGAACCTAGGTTGAATTTTTTCATTAACCACTGATGTATTGATTATACTGACTGTCTTTGTGTGTGCAACTGGATTTGTGACCATCTACAATAGTGTATGTTTTTGTTTCCCTTTTCAAGTAATAAATATGTGATTGTAAAGGAAACACTTGCAGCGATGACTCAGTCGTTGCAACTGACAGCACAGAAATTTTCGTGGCACGTTCATATAGCAGTATATGTTGCATTATACGTAGTGAAAGAACAAAACGTCTTAAGTTAAAGTCTGAAAGTCATGAAATCCCGAAACTTTATGCAAGAGTTGTGTATTCAAATCTGATGAAGTCTCAAATATCTTGGAAGTCTTGCAAGTCCTGGCAAAATTTCAAAATTTTCGATTACGTAGTTTCGAGATTTTTGAGTTTTGAATATTTATTGCTCTGCCCTTATTTTATTTTGTGTTGATAATAGGGCTGGCACTATTTGTCGAATTTTTCGGTATTCGAATACTTCAGTTGCTCAATTATTTGGTGAATATAATTCGAATATATAAGTATTCGAATACTATTCAAATATTTAAGTATTCGAATACTGCTGTATTCGAATAGTATGGTGTGAATTATGAATCAAGTTCTTTAGGTTCATTTGTCAGGGTGAAATCTTGTAAGCTAATTTTGACTCACTTCATACCATACTATTCGAATAATAACATTCGAATACTCAGTTATTCGAATAGTATTTGAATAATAACATTCGAATACTCAAATATTCGAAGTTTATTCGTGGCATTCGAATACTTGTAAAATATTCGAATATTAAATTATTCGAATAGTCCCAGCCCTAGTTGATAACACTGGTCTGCAACTAAAAGTAGCAAACTCCCCACTATCACGACGATATCGACAAGCAGAGTTAAAGTTTCCAAGTTTAAATATTTCCAAAACTAAGACTTTCAAATCTATTTGAGCCTGCATTCTTCATATATTGACGACATTGGAAAAGCAACCTCTTGAGGACCCACTGCTAATCACACGTTGCATTATACACACCTGTAGCCAGAACACGAGCCCTCTGTCTCAGAGTTGAGCATTAACTAAATAAAAAATTATTTAAATAACGGATCGAATAAAATTTACTTTAACTTTAGATTATTCGACGAATAATGTTAATTTTTTTATTCGTTGAGCGTTTCAATTTCAACGTCGAATAAAGTTTTCAACTTAAACTTCGACTGCATTCGATGTCGAATAAAGTTAAAGTGGGTATTGAAATTGAAATCGAAGCGGAAAATTCGACGCTAAAGTTGAAACGCTCGACGTACCTATAAAAGAAATAATTTCATTCGACATATAACGAATTCTTTAACTGTTATTCGTTATTAAAAATTTCAATTCAAATAAAACATTTGCCCATCTCTGCTCTGTCCAGGATTCGGCGACGCGGTGAATTGCGAGGACACTTGGAAAGCGTGCTCGGCTTACATCGACGAGCAATTCCGGCAGTATTTCACGGACGAGAGCGGCCTGAACAGGAAGAACATCCAAGACAACCGAGTACACTGTTGCCTGTACTTCATCCCTCCGTACGGTCACGGGTACAGCAAAGTCTTCGACTACCATTTACCACCGTTCACCCCGCTTCACCCACGTATGCTCCTTTCTCTGTTCTCTGTCTCATCTGTCCCGTAGGCTCAGGCAGCTCGACCTGGAGGTGCTGAAACGGTTGCATCGCAAGGTGAACGTCGTCCCCGTGATCGCCAAAGCGGACACGCTGACCACGTACGAGGTGAAGAAGCTGAAAGAGCGAATCCTCGCGGACATCGAGGAGCACGAGATCCAGGTAGCGTCAGGCAACCATTTCCTTTCGATCGTTACGCCATCCGATGACGAAACGCCGCTAGAGAGAAGGAACGCGAAAGGACAACACGATGCTTTCCGCGTAGATATACCAGTTCCCGGACTGCGACAGCGACGAGGACGAGGAGTTCAAGCAACAGGACAAGGAGCTGAAGGCTTGCATCCCGTTCGCGGTGGTCGGCAGCTCGACGGTCCTGGAGGTCGCGGGGAAGAAGGTCCGCGGCCGACAGTATCCCTGGGGAGTGGTGGAAGGTAACTAGATTTCGTATTTCTCGAGGATCCTCGGGGCAGGCGATTCTCAGCCGTGGAATGATAGCTGGCCGGCCGCGATCTCACCGTTCACTTTCGATCGAGCGCAGTGGAGAACCCGAAGCACAGCGACTTCGTTAAGCTAAGGACGATGCTGATATCCACGCACATGCAGGATCTCAAAGACGTCACGCAGGACGTGCACTACGAGAACTTTCGGGCACAATGCATTTCACAAATCTCCCAGCAAGCGATCCGGGAACGGAGGTATTTACGCATGTAAATAAGTATTGCATTTTCAGTAGGTATATATCTCTCTATTTAGTAGACGTATCATCCCGAGTATTTTGCAACCCCCCATTTTCTGCCACTTTTCCCTTTATTGCGCCACATGGATATGATGACGATACAGTTAAAGTTAAAGTCGTAAGGATATAGTAATGTTAAAGTAACAGAGGCAAAGATGGTAGCTGAGTTTCTCGCAAATAAATTGGGAGATCGGGGGTTTTATCTGTATACTTCTTGAACAATTATGGTTTAAGACAAGTAGGTACAGGAATAAAGTGGAAAGTTGCGCATTACTATTTGAAGTAAGGTTATTTTTACAATTTACTTTGCATTTTTCAGAGAGCAAGTTATTTTATAATAGGAATCATTACAAAATATTAATTTTATGTTAGGTCTTTTTTTATTGGAGTTGACTCGTGACGAAAAATTTCTTGGAAGGTAATTAACAAATTGGCTTCAAATTTTGACGGGATGTAAATACTGTATATATACATATTATGCAACCGTGGTTTTGTCTCATTTTATTGTTTGTCTTCGGTTTGCTACAAAAGCTTAGAAATTTAATGTGAAAAAATAGAATTTTCAATTTTGTATAGCAATCATTTTGTCATAGATCGTTTCGCAAAGTGCTCAAATTGTTAGATAGCACATCTTGCAATATATTAGTAAAATTTGGAGACAATTCGAATCGTTAGATTCCGAAAAGTCTGGCCAAACATAAGACAACTTCGATGGCAGGTAACTTGACGCAAAACTATTATTTTGCAATGATCTTTAAACGATTTTACTCTTCAAAAAATGCATCTATAATACAGTAATAAGTTGTTATAACAGGAAATATTACGGAACGCAAAAATAATTTGTAAATTGTACCTTACTTTACGATTCGAAGCAGTAGTTAATTTTATCTTCACATTTGGTGACTTGTGTTCTCAAGAATATTATTTTACTGGCATTTCAGTGGGTCTTAGATTATTCATTATACCTCTGTAAAGCACAGTACCAATTTATGTTAGTTACTTCTTCGATTCTCTGCCCTATAATCTCTCCCTTTATCTTATTAATAGAATTTTATTATGTGAACGTGTTCTATAAATTGACCGATCGCTGTAAATGTAACTGTATTTCCTTCTATTCGCAGCAAACTGAAGAGAGACTCGGGTCCGCATTTTGAAAATAGCATATCTGACACGGACCGATTGCTCTTGCAGAAGGACGAAGAGGTAAGGGAAACGAACGAGGCAAATCGACGTTATTTAGCGATCGTACTCTTTCTGAAACTAACACTACACCGAACTTGGGTAAACTATGTGTTTTACATAGTAAATTGAAAATACGTTATCTCAGTTTCAATTCTAATTCGCTTGAATAAAAAAAAATGACACTTTACTTGCTTGAAATTTCTACATAGGTAATAGAAATTTGTTTTATTACCTTTCAAGGAATTAAGAGACACCCTATATCTATTAACCCTCGCCTAGAGATCACAGGGCCCATATTTACCCATCCCTTACGCTTGTAACTTTTCAAGGAATGGTTTCAAGAACAAATCTTTCACACAAAACTTGTTTCATCTCTACTGTGTATTACAGGTTGCCATTTGGAATTTTAAAGTTACCCCCCCTTCCAAAGTGACGAAGAGTTGTCAATCCTGACGCTGATTTAAGGGCCCCCGAAATCTTCCAAATTCAAGTCTCGAATGACAAACAATGATCCCGTAATTAATTCTTTCAATATTAAACCGTTGAACCTTGTATAACCTATTAGTACCTAATCCGGATCTTTACCGCATCTTTATGATTTACAATAACCCCATTTTAAAGCCTTATAAAGAACGTGTCGATTAAAAACAATGACTTCTCTGATTTTTTGGTTATTATTTTAAAACACAACATGAATCTAAAATTCGAACCAAAATTAATTTAAAATTCGAACTGTATTCCATTCAACCTGTATAAATGACGAAAAGAAGGACACCTAAACATTTAAAGTGTTACAGAAAACGTGACAAAATCGATAAGAAACAATGAAATCGTCAGTTATGATTTTATAGATATAGGGTAAATTATTACCACTTCTTTAAAAAAAGTATCGATTTTACATCATAGCGGGATCACAATTCAATAAAAAATTTATTCTGGGGTAAATCCGGGAGACGCAGTCCGGCTGGAGAGTTGGTCGAATGGCTATTTTCAGACTCTACATCTGTGTATATGTAAAAGTGTATTAAGGTTTAGAACAATTAAATTTCTAAAAATAAACTGTTTCGTCCAACTATCCAGCTCGACTGCGATTCCTGGATTTACCCTATCATTGGATTCTATCCAAGGATCAATATTTCGATGTATTCTAACGACCTCGATCCTCATCGTAGAATTGTGTTTTTCCAACCGTTGCAGATTCGAAGGATGCAGGACATCCTGGCTCAGATGCAGGAGAAGCTGAAAGCCACGGGGCAGGTCGGCCCTGGTATCGGGCTGAGAGGAAGGGTCGGTAGCTTGGGGAACGACTTGGACGCCACCGACGTCGAAAAGAAACGCAACAGTATTATAGACGTCTGAATGATCGAGCATCGCCATAGATTAGAATTATACAACGGTTGTCACCGTGCAACGTCTGCACAAGCGATTCCACTTGGTTCCACGAATACGCACAAGGTTGACAAGCGGCATATTTAAAGCGAAACTGATACCAAACGAATTTTATACGCGACCCGTACGTATATAAGTGATCTTTAGCGTTAGTCGAGGTAATTCATTGGGGGGATTGATCGCGGGGCAGTTCTCTTACGCGAGGTTTCCACTTTTATATGTATGTACATTGCTGGAGAGACTGTCGTGCCCCTTGAACAGTATTTGATATATTGCTACACGCACTTACACGCGAACGAAAGGTTGTATTGTAAATATAAGGTACGCGGAAAAAAAGGAGCAGCGGGAATAAATGGAAGATTACCGACTGGGGAGACGATTCGTGCAATTTTTTTCTTCTTCTCGTTAGGCCCTCCTCGCACGAGATATTTTTGCGACTCGCGGCTGGTATTTGTGCCACTAATTATAAATGTGAACGAAATAATTAAAAGAATTGGAAATGTTGAATTTCTCACACTTCTCTTGTATTATTTAATAGACACAAACCTGAACATTGAAGTATTTCGAAATGATTTTTTTTTTTAATTTAGATCTCTTTCATTTCTACTGGGGCGCCTTAGATACGTTCTCTTTTCAGAGATAGCGTTGGTTTAATAAAACTGAAAAGCTAATAAAGTACAAAAATGTCTCGTGTGAAGGGCCTTAACCTCAAACCTTGAAACGTTGAGACAGAGAGAGAGGGAGAGAGAGGGGGGAGAGAGGGGTAGAGTGGGGGAGAGAGGGGGAGAGAGAGAGAGAGGCGAAGAGAGCAGTACTGCGATTTGTAATGTAAAACACGTATATAGGGGGTGGAGTAATACATGGAACAATCGAATAGAGGGTGATCAGTGGCGGATTTAATGGGCGGCCTGAGTGCACAAGGCCCCAGCTTCCAAAAAAGAATTATGATTTTATCCAAACACTACATTTCTTTTTGATTCCCATAATTTTCATACCACACGCGCGTAAATTTATTTGTGATTCTGTTATGTATACAGGGTGTCCCAGAACGTTTGCCACCTGGGCTTTTTTCCTTAAATCTGCCACTAAGTCCTTAAATTTGCGACTCTTTATGTAAAAATAAGCGGAAAATTTATAGTAAAAGTTTTTAATACGAGGCTTCGTTTTCGAGAAAATCGATTTTTGAAATTTCATTGGGTAACGGGTATACAAGCAATCGAATAAGGCTTGACTAACGTGGCTGTTTATTATGAAATATTAACCCTCGGTTGTCACACTGAGTCAGAATAACCCACAATTTGACTTTGAGGTAAAATATATTTGAGGCATCATTGAAAATGATTCTACTGTTTAAACATGATGATAGGTACTTTAAATGTTAATTTTCAACTATGAACATGTATTCTACAATGTTCAAACTTTATCTCAGAGTTTCTGCGACTTAATTTAACAGATAGTTTTTAAACAACAGCTGATTGAAAATTGGCTTCAACAAATGGTTAATAGTAATGCGATTTAAATAATATAACAGATGTTTACAGATTTTTTGTTTGTCAATATGTGAAGAGTTACGTTTGATTTGATAAAATTTGTAAACGCGAAGGTGGAGGCTTTCTTTAAATTAAAAGAAAAAGTTATGCAAGCTTTCGAAGGGCAAGAAAAAATTAATTCAATTCGTAAACGAGAAATCTGTATCTGACATTTCAACAATTTTTATCGTAATAAAACCAAATCTGTAAAAATGCAACGGAGTCTTATTTGAATCATTTCACCGATAATGGTTACAAAAGTATGCAAGTAGAAGTAACGAGTAATAGACAGACACATTCCCCAAGTTGTATTTGATAAATCATTAGAATTGATTTTCTGAAAAATAAGCGTCGTACAAAAAATTTTACCTATACTTTCTCTTCGTTTTTATGCGAAGAATTTCTTCTTTTTCCAACTGTATTACGAAATATTTCTCATGCGGTATAAAGTACTTTTGGGTTTAAGAAATTCTTACTTCGTAAATCGCGAATTTAATAATTTCGCGTAAAAATTTGACTGCGTTCAACGAATCAGGAACTGTTATGAGCACACTGAACGAACGATTACCAAGTATAGCCAGAGAGACAATGCGGTTGCATTATTAACTACAATTATAGGTATGGATTCGTATTAAAGTTCCCCCTAAATAACTGTCATTCCATCTCTATTTCGTCGCACTCGCGGCCAGGAATCCAGTATAAAATCCGGGGTCTTTGTAAGATTAAGTTATTTAGTTTCGGTGAAGTCAGGCGTGATCGTGCCAAGTTGCTAATGATTCGAAAGGTTGGTACGTTTGTTCCTTTTCGCGTTTGTTGACCAATTTTTTATTCTCCCTGCGGACGTGTCAGTTATTAAAAATCGCACCATTCTCGAAAACGTGACTTCGGATCGCAAGCATTATCAGAATTGTGATTCCAATTCGCCAGCATTCTCAAAAATGTGACTTCAATTTACCATCACTCTGAATAATGTGACTTCAAATTGCGAGCATCCGGAATTATGTGATCTCAAATTGGGAAAATTTTTAAAATTGTGATTTCAATCACGAGCATTCTCAATAATGTGATTTCAAATCCCGAGAATTCTCAAAATTGTGACTCCAAATCTCGAGCATCCTCAAGAATATGATTTCAGTTCGAGAGCATTCCCAAAATTGTGTCTTCAATCACGAGCATTCTCAATAGTATGATTTGAAATCTCGAGAATTCTAAAAATTGTAACTTCAAGTCGCGAATATTCTCAAAACATGTGACTGTTTAATTATGTGACCAAGGTGATACGTAGAGATCCTACCGATTAATTCAGAAAATTAAAGAAGCCCATGGTGTCCTGTTTACGCGTAGGCACTCCTGTTGACGACGATGCTGGTAGGAATTTTGGGTGAACCTCAAGGATCGGCCTATTTGCCACCTACAGGAACAGGAACACGTCCCGCCACGGGAGGGGGAGCTGGCCACCCTGACGAGTGGGCTGGTGTAAGTACATTTCCCTTTTCTTCTCTCCGTTCTTCATTGAGTGTTCGACAGTATACAACCAGAGCCGTAAGTGTTATCGATAATAATAAAATGATTTTCGAATTTTTACGGAGTTTCGGGTAATAGAATATTCGGGCGATGAGGGTTCGGATAATAGGAATTCCACTGTGCAGATATACAGATTGATCCAAAATTGAGGCATGCAATATCCTGATGCAAAAAGACATCGAAAAGTCCTTTACCGTTTCGGGATCCGAGGCTTCGTTCTCGAGATATTAACAGTTAAATATTAGCGGTCCAAGTTCCAGAGCGCGCAGTTTAAAGCCAGAACAGCTGACCGCGGAGTAATGACAGCTCGCACGCACGCGCAGGAAGCGCGCGTAGATACAGGTCCACGCACACAGTACAGCTGACCGCGCGGGTTCATTTTCACAGCTTGACGTGTGCCGTCTGCGTGAGTGTGTAAGCGTACGCTACCGCGCGCTCAGCTGTTTCTGGTGTAAACTGCGCACCCCGGAACATGGACCGTTGATATTCAACTGTTAATATCTCGAGAACAAAGCCTCGGATCTCAAAACGGTAAAGAATATTTTGCATCAGGATATTTTATGTTCAGGATGGTCCCTCAATTTTGGGACACCCTGTACATAGCTCGATACACTGATCTCCCTTTCATAGGATCCAGCAAACTACGAGTTCTCGTACGAAGTTCAAGACGCAGTGGCTGGTCTAGACTTCGGCCATCACGAGACGCGGAAAGAAAATGAAGCAACTGGGACCTATCACGTGCTGCTACCAGACGGTAGAACGCAGATCGTCGACTACGTCGCCGACGACGGTGGTTATCGTCCAATGGTACGATACGAGGGCACAGCGACGTACCCCGCTCCAGGATCCCCTCCAGCGTCCAATAACGAGGGATACAGATACTAATCCCCCTACCAAAACTGTCCTTACAAAGAAGATGACCGCGAGGATCTATTCCATGGTGAAGCCATTGGAAGTGTTAAAAGTGGAACGTCTCTTCCCTTGAATGGAACAACACAGCTTCCAACTTCGATTCACAAGGCATCTTTATACTTCTAGCATCAACAAACTGTGCGCTTCAATAAAAGTTTTCGAAAATGCTCCTTTACGTTCCTCGACTCCTCGAACTTTCACTACGTTTCGTGCTTCTTAATGTACCGCAATAGCTCCTCAACATCCTCCCGCGATCCTAAGAATATCGGCGATCTTTGGTGAATTTTCTCCGGCACCACTTCTAAAATATCTATCTCCCCATTCGAAGCCAAGCCTCCAGCCTCCTTCAGTATATAAGCCATCGGTATGCACTCGTACAAAAGTCGAAGCTGCAAATAAACGTTTTAAACATAATACAAACGCCCCGACGCGTAGCATTTGGTCATACAAAAGATAGGGAGCTCGTTAGAGCAGCTTGCTGTACCTTGCCAGTGGGATGGCTTGTTGTTGCGGGGTAAAGGAAGATTCCGCCATACTTTATCGTCCTGTGGACATCAGCGACCATAGAACCCACATACCTCGCGCTATAGGGTTTCCCAGTGGTGGGGTACTTTTTCGAATGGACGAATTCTTTGATGGCTGGAGCCCAGGCACTCTCGTAGCCTTCGTTGATACTGCAATCACAAATATCCTTTATAGAAATTACACGAAAGAATATGCACACTCAGGCATATCGACCAATAACGGGGTCTCCCCTGTGTACGCGCAAGTAGGAGATGGAAAGATAGATGGCGCCATTAGTCTCTTCCATCGCGTAGCGCTAGTGATGTATTCTGTGGGGATAGCGACGAATTAGATGTGATTTCTATTTTTGAATATTATCTTTCTTTCTCGCCCTCTACTGTTAACTCATAAATCTCACTAGCAACCGATATACCTATTTAATTTAACACGCTTTTGCCATTCGATACCTGTATATGTCTCCTTTGTTAGGCACTCTTAAGTTCCTTTCGGTTAAAATAAACTCCCCGATCGCCGGGTCGTACGTGAAGCCGTTGACACCGTGACCAATCGACAGCACAATCATAGTCGCGGAGCCGTATAGCGCGTATCCAGCGGCGACCAGATTCTTGCCAGGTTGTAGGACGTTCGCTATCACTGGCTCCTTCGCCTCGTCAGGTTTCTTGTAAATGCCGAAAATCGAACCAACCGATACTAGGCAGTCGATGTTAGAAGATCCATCCAGAGGATCGAAGCATATGATGTATTTGCCGCGTTTCTCCACCTCCACTTCGATCGCGCTCGTGTTCTCTTCACTGACGAGGAGGCAACTAGTGTAGGAGGACGTTATCATGTTCATGAACAGCTCATTGCTCAGCACGTCTAACTTCTTCACATCCTCTCCTTGGATGTTCTGTGTACCGGCTATACCGTACCTGCGGAAAACGACAAATCATCATCAGTTTATGCAGACTGTTTTATTCAAATCAGGCTGCCTAATTACATTAGGTCAGTGTAAAAGTTCGTTCGCTTTATTGAACGAAAGTCTTTGTGAAAGTAAAAGCGTATTACATGCTCGTTTAATATACTTAAATTTGCTTTTAATTTACTTTTGAATTTTGTGTGCAAAAATAAGTCGGGTATGTAGAATAAATAAGGGGATGTTCCGGTCTACAGCCTACAAAATAGGTGATATTTAGGAATTAATTGAAGGAAAACTACTACATTTAATTTAATGGGACTTTTTGAATTGTGTTAACGATGTATTAAACTATAGAAATATAATTTTTTTCTAGTTAATCATTGCATATAACAGTGGGGAGCCGTTGGATTTTAGGCGTCAAAAATTTCATTTACCTCTGTGAAATTCCATACAGGTAAATCTATCAAAATTACGAGAAATTACATGTTTTGACAAAATAACGACAGTTGAAGTTTGAAGTTCAAAGCTTTTAAAAAATATGCATTTTTAAACGTTTTAAAACATTAGAGGTTTACTCTCTGCAAAAAAGTATATTCTTTAAAATAAAAAATGTTTCAATCCAATCGGTTAATAACTTTTCGAAATATTTGTCCCATCAGTTTGATGAACACTGTTTACAGAAAAATGCGTTTAAAGTTTTACGTGAAGGGTTTTCCGGACTCGTGCCAGTTCTTTCGGGCCGCTCGAAAACATTCGAGTACTCGGTTCTCTTCGAGCCGCTCGGGTTTTACGAGTACTCGGCTCGGAAACTGAGTTTCGAGTTGATTCGAATTTCTAGCTGCTCGAATATTCGAATAGGTACCCGAACGGACTTACATTATGCATGATAATAATTTATACTATTATTAATAATATCCACCTCAAAAACCTGCAATTTTTGTCGAAAATATTCCTTTACATCCCCAATAATTTTAAGGAATATTCATATAAGCTGATGAAAACGGAATTTTCCATATCTCAAAGTGTTCGCGATAAAGAGACGCGATGAAATACATATTTACATTTAAATTAAATTACATTATAATTAAATATATATTTACATATTAGCGATGTTGGTATGAAATTGCGTCCTCCTACAAAAATTGGGACTAATTTAACGTACATGTTTACTCAACACCACTAAAAGTATCATTTGATCCCAAATACCCATTATCAATTGTGTTATAAGCGTTATCTCTACCCTGAATAAATTATTAACCGCGATTCACTGTTTTGACTAACGTTCTCCCCATGTCAACATTGACTTGTGTGTGTTAGTATTCTTTCATACCCTAGAAATGAATATGTATTCCTGTGAGTAATTAGCATAGTATGTGTGTTGCTACATAGTTACTACTGACATGTGTGTGAAAGGCAAGACTTATTTTTTCCGCTTTGTCTTCTAAAAATAGTGTGACTCGGGGGTCCACTTACCGGAGGTCCGTTACCAGTAACAATGATTATAAATGTTACTGACTTATAATAGCAAAATTGACCTGCACGAATATTCACCTGGCCTATTGTTTCTTACGTTACTTTATATTCTGGTATTTTAATAAACGACAACTATTTCTTCCTATTTGCTCTACTTATCTTATACATTGTTAGTGGTATAACTATACAAGAGGGGTAATTCTTTACAAAAGAATACGTCGAAATTGTAGAATAACAGTTCCCGATTTGGAGCCTTGTTATTAAAGTAAATAACTTTAAATGTACATATATTAAATATGCGTAATAGTAGATAAATATGCATGCAGCTCACTAATAAGGAATTGTTAAAATGCAGGAATGGAAATGGCACAACTATGAATGAAGCGAACCCTTGGGCAAAAATTAATTGAACTTGTAGAATAAGTTTTTTCCTAACGAGACTTTATTTCGAAGAATTTCAATTTCAATTATTTCTTTCAACTTACTTATTCGCATACTGTAGAATTACTCAGTTTAGGGTTGCAACTACCACCCTTAACGAACCACCCTGTATTCCAAATAGTTGCACCTATTCCACTTTCGATTCAAAATTACAGATCACAGTGGTCGCGCTTTAATAAAATAAACTCATGCTGTCTCGACGCGCTGTATTCCATAGCGTCCACGATAAAAGGCGCGATTGAGTACTCACATATTAGCGATACCGGCTTTCCTAACCGCCGAGCTGACCGCCTTCACGGCGGTTTGTATGCTGTTCAACAGCTGTGTCAGATCGCCGGTGGCGGTTGGTATTTTTCGTTGCTCGGCGAGCACGAACCTCGTCAGAGTCATGCAGTCCGAGTCGAAGGAAGGGTTTTGCGAAGACATTTTCACTGCTACCGAGCTTCTGCTTTCCTCTGCACGGCGAGGGATCAACGACGAGACTAAGTCGAATACGTGCATGCGTTGTCCGTTATATAAGGTCAAATGGTATGCCGATACTACCTTATCTACGCAGTGAAAGCGATATTTCCGAAAATGTACGAGCCCCTCGAAATTCATCATCCATGTGCGAAACCATCTGATGCTTTTTCAGATTCGCCATTACCCAGTTATACTCCAGCGTACGTCACATCTTCGAATTTTTATGAATGAAGATTACCTACTTATTTGAATATGAATATTTTATAAAAAATTAATAATTTAGAAGATTAGTTTCTAAAGCAGAAGCGTTGAGAGTTTGTTATTATCAAGATTAGGCTTAATAGCTGAGAAATCGGTGAATGTTAAATTCTTAAATTATTAATTATTAAATTTTTAATTTCTGCTTCATTGTGGGGTAACGAAATCGTACTTACTATTGTTACTGTAATTTTTTTCGAGCTATCCATGGCGCTATTCTATTTGAAAGTTTATTGACTTCAATGTTTTAGCTACACGAGTCGTTGATAAGTGTCGACACTAATCAAGCGATATTTTCCTTCAGCGATCGATTGACACTCTAAGGTTATCGATATCACGAAAGTTCCAAAGTTGGGCAATGTATTATTACATTTACTATTACACCTTGTCGCCATGGTCAACGATAAAGGAATTAGCTTCGACCTGATGATTACACAACTTTTCAATCATCATTCGATCATATTGATTTTGTCGTTATTTCCTTATCTACATTCAGAAATTCAGTTCTGCATATACAGGATGATTAATTTGCAGCATTGATTAAGGGCGTCCGTAGATTTTTTTCAGGGGGGGGGGGGGGCAACTTTGAGGTGACGATGTAGAAAAATATAGTAATAAAAAAACGAGTAGCCCGCTTGCTTTTTTGAACTCATTTTGTGGTGCTAATTTAATTAAAAATTTAAATCCGAAATTCATAAATATTCACTTCTTTAGTATAAACTCAATACAGATCAGTTTTTAAAAATAAGCAATCTTTTCTCAAAAGCAAGAGGGGGTAACTACCCCTTTCGTACCCCCCTCCGGACGCCCATGACATTGATTCATGTATACTCTTTCTGTTCGTCTCTATGGTTATTTTAATTTTTATTTTAATTGTACCTCATTTGTCCGTTAATAAAAAAATAAATTTGAACACCTAGTTATGATACATTCGAAAGTCGAGCGGGATACACGCGTGTTTCCTGTAAATCTTTGTTTTCAATGCAGTCTCTGCTGTGGGCGCATGAAAATAAAAATTTAATTTTCTTGAAAATGACTTGACAATTTCACACTTAACTGAATATCGACATTTAATGCGAACTATGTTCTGTCCTCGTCACAGCCAGTACTAATGATAACGCTAGTGTATTTACCTACTTAGAATTAGATACGAGTATTTGAACAGATCCTATTTGAATAAGCTCGTGCAATGTTATTAGCGCGAATCGCGCAGACGCGTGCAAAGAGTTGTTGACATAAGTTAAATGACCCCGGCCAAAAAGTGTCTAAATATAGCTTTTATACCACCTTTTATCGAATTCTGTGGCACGCAGTTTTATCAAAGTTTAAAGTTTGAACTCGATTGCGTGAACTACGATATTCATTTATAGACACTTTTAGTGACACAGTTGGTCTGGTCTTTGTTTTGGCCGTGGAAGTTTATTCAATTTGCCCAGCAGTTTGAATATCCATTAATGAAAATTTAAATTGCTCTGCTTTCCTCCGTGAAAATTTGTCTCGAGCTATTTCTAATTATTTCTGTATTTCGTAAACCAATTGTACGTCACGGATGATTAAAAATAGTTTAAGAGAAATCCAGCTTAGGTTGATTTTCATCAGGATAATTTATAACAATTTCATGGAGATCTGATGCAGAATATAAAAATCAAAATTTTCATTTGGAAATAATGGATGAGTACGAATTTAGTGGAGTTACCGACTTTGGTGGTTGGATTGCACGTGGTTCCCAAAAACACCGCTCTTAAACGCAGAAGGCGCAATAAAACCTGATGTTTTTCACGAGGCATTTCAGACCGTATGACACCACAGAAAAGGTATAGGATAGAACTACCACTCAATGCCTTTTTCTGTCACCGGTTTGTGGGGTTCTAGATGGACTAAAGGGGAGGTTCCCGTCAAATATCAATTTTTTTTATTTCATTTTTCGAATGTTCAACATTTTAGAAATATGTGTTTGAAAGAATTTTTAGAAATTCATAAAATTCCCGAAATTATAGGCATTTTAGCAGCGACAAATGCATGGGTAAAACCAGGCCACTCGGCGCTCGCGTAAAAGTTTTAACGTGTTTTTCTCGAAACAGTGTTCTTAAAATCGGTGGAACGTGACTAAAAGTTATCATCCGATTCGACTGATACTTTTTTTATTTTAAAGAATATACTTCTGGTTTGTGGATAGACCAGTAAAATTTAAAAAAAAAAAGAAAATTTCTAATTTTCTAAGGCGTTGAAAGGTCGAAAAATATAGGGAAAAAGTGATTTCAAACTTCAAGGATTGTTATTTTCTCAAAAATGTAATTTTTGTATTTTTTTCTGGTCAGTCCACGAGCGAGTATCAAGCCCTTTAATAATCTGGCATTGTTTTTTATTTCAGACGAATGGTTTAGGTGCTACAGGTTCCACCAATTTTGATGAATTTTTTGACGCCTCGACATTAACCGCTCCCCATACCGTCTGTAATGATTAAGTATAAAATAAAAAATATATTTCTATTGTTTAAAACATCCTTAATCCATTGCAAGAAGTCCCGTTAAATTATATGTAATAGTTTTTCTTTAATTAATTCCTAAATATCACCTATTTTAATTGGCTCTAGACCGGAACAGCCCCTTAAAGGACAGTGAGGCCTAACCCAGCCCCACATGGACGTAAATGGTTGTGCATTTTTGCGGGGTTTGAAGCAAAATACGGAAGGGGAATCGCCTGTTTCAGCCATCTTGAGCCGGTCAACTTGTGGTGCACTCTGTAGGCGAGACTACTTATTAGTAGTAGCGTGGCTTGACGTTTGGCGTAGATTGACGGGGATTGACGTCGTTAGTATATACGTACACATTAAATATTTGCGGCGTCGGTTCTTGTATAATTATTTATAAATCCAATCGTAAAAATGCCAGTTTGCATTGTGAAAGGATGGTAAACTAGGACTTCCACAAAAAGTCTTAAACAAGAGGACATAGATGGCAGCACTATTTGACCGGCACAAAATGGCTGAGAGTATACTGTCCTTCCCCGCCGGATATCTTCACTCCCTATGCCCATAAGTCTACTTTATTAACTGTCTTTTGCGTCCATGACCTCGTCTGTTGTGTAGTGGATTTTAAATGTTTTCGATAACATTTAATTTTAATTCCTACCACTCGCAGCATTGTAATCTTATTTTAGACTGAATCGATAACGTTGGATGTTACACGAAAATAGAAAGGGGGTGACGAAACCCTCGATCTTGTGATACAAAATTACATTGCGTGACAGTTCTATCCTATACCTAGTCTGTGGTATGGATAATTGTAAGTTTAGTCATTGTATTTCTGCCGCCTGGGGGATGTTTTATATTTTATTTTGGCATTCCGACTCAATGCAAATCAGAGTTATCCTAATAACTGGCGGCGCCGAAGAGAGTCGAAATGTTGAAGGAAGCCCCCTCACACCCAACAGGTAATCTCGAAATCACCCTCTTGCCAGTAAAAAAATTATGTTTTAGGTTGTCTCTGCTTGGGGATTTGAACCTCCAGCAAACACGGTAATTATTCGTTTTAAAAGTTTTGTCCATTATATATTATATTCCATTGTATCGGTAAGGTAGGGAATGCCATTAAAATGGTAAAAAAATGTTCAAGTTGCCAAAAAACCTTATCGTAAACATTATTGCTATGCAAATTGAAACTGTTTCCAAAATTTCAGCCAATTTGAAGCATGGGGTTTTTTTAGAAGTTTCACCCGTCTGGTGGTATGCCTGTTTGTTGTTTACCGCCCGTTGAACCTGCCGGTGGAGCAGTGTATGGCAGAGCCACAGACTGCTGGTCACCTTGATGGTTTAGTGGGTTCGAGTCCCACATAACTCCTCCCATGCTTCTTCGGCTGGGGGGATCCGTGGGGATTTCCACCAAGCAAAGAAAAAAAAGCCTAGCGCCAGGCGATAGAAATCCAATAGCGTCCAGCGGGTTACCTGCTGTCAGGCGTTTGCCAGCGGGCCGAGCTTGGCGGGTTGCCTCAAGCTTGGCGCTCGTGAGTAACAACATTCTAAGGTGCAAATCCACGATGAAACAAAACTATCGTATGTTAATTTCTATTATAATAATTCTTTTGCTTCCATTATTTACATTTTGTTGTCGCTGAGATGAGTAAAATCTCATCGTGGATTAGCACGTTTAGATACTTAACTTCGTGACTTACATGACGTCGTATGGAAAAGCGATTACGAATGATAAATATTTGCAATTCTACACCTTATACAACATATACCATCTTTTGCAGAGTTTTTCTGTGTGACAGAAAGCTCTGGAACGCTTGTATCATTCTCTCTTTGCTATCCAATCGTAAAACTTTTTTTGCGATATCTCGCACCGGGGAAGGGAACTGTCCGGAATAATCAAATCGATCCTCGACTGCCACGTTATAATAATTTATTTAAACATTTATACACCTATGATGTTCCACAGTCTTGAATGCGTACTTGCTAACCGATATATATGTATATGTATGTATATACACATCCACATACACACATACAGACACATATGTATATATACATATACAATATATAATATGTATACATATAAATTCATTTATTTATTTATAAGTTAAAATTCATTCTCGTTACCGCCTAGATAAAGCATTCTTGTAACTTAGAAATTAATCAAAGATTATAGGCTATCTTGGCATTTGCGATTCGATTAATGTCTCTCGCAGAAAGAAAACGGCGTCCAGACTGTATACCCTTTACAATGATTCGCGTTACAAATTACTTTAGGTACATCGGCGTGCATGGTTCCTCCGCCTCTTACATACCGTCCGATCATTTTTTTTTTACGTTCGCCGATCAACATTTCCTTGGATGTTAAAAAGACACTCAATTTACACGACATTTTTCTCTCTCGCGTCACATAGGTCCTAATAGCGCCAGCAATGTACACACAAACGTTTACGCGGACAGTGCGGCACGTTCTTCGAAAACTCGGCCAAGTCGAATATGCCCCGTGACGAATCGCATCAGTCATTGAACTTGATTTCTAATTGCAGAGGCGAAGTGATATACTATCATAAAGTATTCCAATACTTCAGTTTCTATTATGATTGTTACCGTTCCTAGTTAAGCAGCTAGGAAACGATATCCAGACTTCTTTTTCTTCTTCCCTTCTTCTTGAGAGATGAAGCATGAGAATTACTCTTCGGGCAACGAGTAACAGTACGTTTATGGAAAACCGACAAATTTCCCTTTTAACAGAAGGGCATAAATCTTGCCCCTGTAATTTACCACAAGTTCAATGATTTGTGTTACATTTACTGCAGCATTGTGAATACGTTTTACGCTACTTTAATATCGACATAATTACGAACAAATTCCTTTGGAATCCTGCATACGAAAACACAAATTTACAAACGCTACGCTATGAATGTACACTTCCAAATTTCCCTACGGTCGCTGCGCTGATCGTAAAAACATGAGACCACCGCAATGCCTGTTTAATGAAATGGCGCAATGTACAGAGACGCATAATTCACGTTATACGTTGAGCTTCCTCTGTATCGGTTTAATATCGAGTCGCAGAATTTCCAAACACTATACTTGCCTATCGTGAAAGTCGACTTTTATGTATAGTTGAGTGTGCTAGACGAGCGAGTACTAACGATCTACGGTGAATTGTTAGTAATCGTAATTCTTTCTGGGTATCCCGCTGTGACGATGGGATCTATGAAACGCGTGACAACATCTTTCTGACGAAACGTTCACAAAAGTCATTCAAAGAAGAGCTGGACAATTAGCATTAAGTCCAACTAATCTTTTAATTAAATCATATCCTGTTCTCATTTTCGTACATCTTCAATGAAACAAACGATAGCTTTTACGCGTTGTGTCATATTTAATCGAATTTTGATTCGAAGCGCTATAATCTTTTGTAAAATCTTTTCTCCCCGAAACGAAAGCGAAATTTTATTTATTAAGAAGTCTGTTTTCAAGCGAAGGTGTAAGAATTTTTATTGATTCGTAACGAATAATCGCTGCGCTTTGTTATTATGAAGCGTTTAGGGAGCAACGTCGTAGTTGAAATAATACGCGTTATTAGCTGTCACTTGATTCATTGCAAAGACGCGAAGCTGGTCGAGCGAAACAACCAACGCTCGATTTTTACAGCGGCGTACATGAATTTCGAGGGATAGAAAGAGTTCGAGATGAGTATTAAGAAATAAATTAACCGAAACACATACAGTCTTGATAAATACTAACGACGACATAATTTAATCGAGGATACTTGCTAAATAAGTTAAACGAAAGCAACGAGTCAACTACATAGAATTTCTTACGAGTATTCTAACTTAAAATGAATTTCGAACGCAAGGCTCCATAGCTTATTAATAATATTTACCGAGAATAAATAACGTTTACGATAGACCTTCGACTTTCTATGATATTGTGATGGATTAACGACAACGATGAAAATATAACATAATGCTCGAATAATAATTTAATGCCACGCGAGTTAATTTGCAAAATAATCGCGCGATTGTTACGTAACACTCGGCTCACCTTTTCTTTCAGCTCTATCGATGAGAAAGTGTTTATACAGTACATGATTTAGTTTGCGGCACGAAGCAGGCAAAACGTGGTTCAAACAAACGTGAAATAATTCAAAACAGTGAAATGAATTTTTTTTCTTAGGCTCCTTTTTCCAGAAAGTTGATTTTGAAAACAGTTGCAAGTGAATTTAGTTGTCCACTTGGATCACTATCATATTATGCCCAAGTGTACATTAATTCTCTGCTTTTATATGTTAGTAATTAATTATTTACTTTATTAATTAATTATTAACTTGTTGCTGAAGCCTCACACTTTCAAGTTATTTCTTCACGAAGTATTACTGTTCCTGTCGTGCCACAAACACGCTGCACACTGCATACACATTTAATTATTGTTGACATTTTCTTCTTCGACATATAATTGTTTCCCTTTCGATATTCGACAAGTTAAGTATACAGTAATAATCCATATTATTACCGCCGTTAATGACAAAATAGTGTTCGAATTGTGTACAATACACAAGCATCGGTCGTGGGGAAATAGAGATAGCCGAAAGATTATCAGGACGTTCTTCTGTCCTTTGATAAAAGCTCGCTATTTAAGGAGTCTTTCCACTGTGACGACCCGATAAAGTGTCGCTGTTTGGAACTTTTTTGTCTCAAAAAGAATATGGTTACTAAATTGAAGTTTGTCTTATTTATTAATACTTGTTCCATATTTTTTTAATGCTCGCTTGCGCCAAAATACGTGGGTGTAATATGCGCTGTAAAATAAAAGACGACTGCGGGTTCGATTTGAGAGGAACCGTGTGTCTGTAACAAAAAACAAAATAGATTTCTAATCCCTATGACTGTCGCTATGGCAGGGACTAAGATTAATTAGACTGATGAAGTATTAACAAAATAGCGGAAGTCCAAAATTGAACTATCGAAATTAGCTAAATTTTTTAATCATTCTGCGATGTAAAAGATGAGACAAATCAAAAATTTCCTCTAAAATCGACCACGCAGTCGAGGCGTCTCTTTTTCTCCCAGCGCACATTACACCCCCTTATTTTGGGGCAAACAAGCATTACAAAAAATATGAAAAAATTTGTTGTGTTCCCAAAACACACATTAATAAATAGAAAAAACTTCAATTTAATAAACCCATTCTTCTTGTGACAAAAAAAGTTCTAAACAGCGATACTTCATCAGAGTGTCACAACAGAAAGACCCCCTAATATTCCAATTAGTGGAAGATCTGCCGATTAAATTCAGAAGAAAACCACCGACGCACAAGAAAAACTGGTGGAATTAAAAATTGCCCGATTACTGTCCATCAATCGGCGTTGGACAGATTTTCTAATTAAAATTCCAAATATGAAAACGAGGGGGCGAAAAGAATCGCTCGTCAGATCGGATTCCTACTCGATTCCCACCAGTCCCCTTCATCCCTGTTTCACTCTCGCCCCTCCATTCCTTTCGCCACCTTCGACACTGCTAAACGAGAAAAAGAGAACGCACACAGTTACCCGCCAGTTGTCTTTATTGTCCCTTGGCCGACATTACCGCACGCTTCCCCCGTCACACGCTCCTCTTCGTTATCGTTCAATTAAATATCGAGCCACCCCGAAATCTCGCCGTGAACCTCTAAAACGCCCCGGTTAATACACCATGAATCGACACATCGACGATTAACTACGACAGATATCAATGCGCGACGTGTAATTTTTGGTTCGCAATAACGTGCTACTCTATTAATAATATGAAGCTACAATAGAATAATTTATATTAAATTTATATACGTTATGTATAATACAGGAACTATTATTATCGCATACAATTGCCTTCCCACATAAATGATTCGATCGTTTATAGTTGCCCGCCCTTTCGGCTCGTAGACGCTGTTGCCTGCGAGTCCTGCTACTCTTCTTCGTCCCTTCGTTTTTCCCGTTCTCGCTCAGGAGCGCATCCCTTCAGATAAGACCAACTCCACCGTCTATCCAGATTTCTGTGTCTAGCCGGTTCGCGTGATCTCGGAACAGGCGGTAAGAATGCGCGAGACGATGCTGCATGAAAATCGTTTCGAACACACGGGCATCCGCCGCGGGGGGCTTGAGAGAAAATCGTTAACAAAAATATTTAAAAACTGATCTTTATCAAGTTTATACTGCCCTGGTAACATTTATTGTTGGCATTTCGATGGGCAACTAAATCCCAACTTGGAGAAACTGTGGGTAAACCAGAAAAGCTACTAGGGTAAAGAAGTTAATTTTTTTTTAAGTTTTGAATTAAATTGGTGCTATAAAAAGGGGTTCAAACAAGCAACCAATCGTCGCCGGTCAACTTGCCTGTTTTTCAAAGTTGCCTCTCCCTCCCGGAAAAATTTCTGCGGACGCCCTTGCTCGAACACCGCCACTCTCGCGACCGGTATTCTGCCGCGTGGATGTCGAAAGCAGCGTGAATTTATTGTTACCCAACGTTGCGTGCCATTGCACACGTCGACGCGCAAAAACGGCGCCGACTTTTAATTTTCTTAACGCAACGACGGCTTCCTGCCCGCCGGTGCCGCGCGTTTCAGGCTTAAACGGGTCGTACGTTGCGCACCGATACGTGTAAATAATTCGCGGATTAAGTCGCGCGTCGAACGTTCAATTTTTATGGCACCTTTGCTTCTTTCTCGTTACGAGTGGACGCGATCAGGCCCCGTTCTCCGATCCCGCGGCTCTCCGGCGAGCGGTGTCGCAACGTCCCCGCGTTTCTTGGAACACTTTTGCGCCTGCCGGGAACGTTAATTGTTTCGCGAGACGGACGACAGCCACGAGAAGTTTGCATTCCGCAAAATCGCAGCCTCTCCTGGGACGGGGGCTTAAAGAAACGGACGAAAGTCCTCGGATTCCTAGAGTATTTCGTCGGAGGATGATTCACGACTTCCCATCGAGGCGAACTTTACCCACACAGCTGCATAAATTCTGCAGCGAAGATTCGAGCTATTTCCTGACAGTAGTTATTTTATTCCAGTGACTTGGAAATCTTCAAGAAGAATGTAGGTACATTTAAATTCTCTTTTCGGTAACTCTATTCCCATGAATGCTTGAAAGCAGTGGCGCACCCAGAGAGGGTGCTCTCGCACCCCCCAAACAAGAATCTTTGTAAAAAGAGCAGAAAATTGGATTTTATTCCTCAAACAAATTTTCATACTCGCCTAATGCATTTTATTGAATTTGCATTAAACACGTTTTAATCCGTTCAACTCCCCCCGAAATTAAATCCAGAGTGCGCCACTGTGTAAAGGTATTTAGGTTGTTTTAAGTAATTCATTTTACGGCGCGAGTAACGGTGCTTGCTCTATTATTTTCCGAAAAATTACTCGATCTCACTGCCCTCCTCTCGCGATACGATCTCTTCTCAATAAAGCCGCGCGGCACGGCGCGCCGCAGCGGCGAGAATTGACGCGAATAGGACCAAGTGGACAATATACGGTTTGCCGAATGGAAAAATGACGGACACGAGACTGCGGCTAATAAAATGCGCGCGAATAAACAGCGCTTTTAACGCCGATCGTAAAGCTGAGATATATTAAGTACGAATATTATATGGAAATTCTGCTGGCCCGAGATCGGAGGCACTGGAACGATCGAGACTATTGCAGGCCAGGCTGTCTAATATTCTATGCACGCTTAAGAATGCATAAATCGGCGTGCAATCGTTAAGCGTGAAATATTCCCTTTCGAACCGGCAGAATTTTTCAGGCGAGCGCAGCGAATCGAACGACGCCGAACGTTCCTTATTCGTGATATTTCAATCGTCGTTTAAAAAGTGTTATGCGTTAACTAATGCTTGGATAAGTGAATTCGTTCGAACGTTCTACATCGATGAACGAAAAAGAAGCAAATTTATGAATCGTTGCGTTGTGGCGAGGAGATTTGTACGGCGCAACGACGGGCTCCGATTATTTCCTGCGATTTATAATGGCGCGTCGTTGTGCGAGGCCAGTTAACGTTGAAAAGTGCAACGACGGGTTAATCGAGTTTCAGCGACTTCATTGATTGCGAATCTACGTGCCTTCGTCACGCGACGCTGAATAATAAATAACAACTCGTGGCAGAATCATGGGCGTCCGCGGGGGGCTGAGGGTTGCTGGCTTGAGACAAAACCGCTTATTTTTCAAAAGTAATTGTTATTAAAGGGTAACGCGGCGATGATAGGTGAAAAATGGTAGGATAACTTTGGAGGCGATTTCAAAGAAATTTATGAACTTTCTTAAAAATGTAATACGAGGCTCTTGTGATATGTATGAAGAAGAGCAAATGAACATGTTTTTCAGATTTTTTTAATAGAAAATTACGGCACAGCCGATACGTATTTTCCGTTTGAGTCGTTCATTCTGAGGCGGAATTTTTCACGTCCACACCGTTAGACGTAGAAGAAAAAGACAAAAAGTTTTTTAATCTACACACTAAATACTGGGAAAGTACCCAAGATTTCGAAAAAATATTGACTTTTGAAGGAATAGCGAATATTTGAAAACAATCCTTTTTTGCTAGAAAATTCGAATGTTCGTCATTTCTTCGAAAGTCAATATTTTTTCGTAATCTTCGGTACTTTTCTAGTATTTAGTGTGTAGATTACAAAACTTTTTGCCATTCTCTTCTAGGTCCAACAGTGTGCCGTTATTCTGCCGTTATATTTTATTAAAAAAATTCTGAAAATTTTTTTCTTTTTTTATACATGTCATAGGAACCTTATGTTGCATTTTTAATAAAGTTCATAAATTTCTTTAAAATCACCTCCAAAGTTATCTTACCTTTTTGGCCTTTCATCGTAGCCTCACTGAGTTTATACTAAAAGAGCGAAAAATTTTAAATTTCAATTTTAAATTTTCAATTAAATAGGCGCCACAAAATCTTTCTTAAAATTCCCCCTCCCTGGAAAAAAGTCCGCGGACGCCCTTGGACAGAATTAGTCGTGCCATTTAATGCGGCAGTTTCTTCGAACACGAGGATCTTGAGCAACCCCCGCGCGTATCAAAGGCGTGTTTTAAATTATTACTTCTCGAAGGCAGTGGCGCACCCAGAGTGTGGGACCAAGGAGCTCTGGCACCCCCTAAGAAGGGTCTTTGTAAAAAGAAAAGAGAACTGGATTTTATTCTTTAAATAATTTTTTATAATCACCCAAAGAATTCCATTGAATTTGCATTAAAAATATTGTTATCCTTTCGAATCGGCTCCCCACAAGATTAAATCCCGAGCGCGCCACTGCTCGAAGGAAAGTCGTTCGATTAAGTACCTCGGAGCACGAGCTCCAAGCTTGATATTTTTAATAAGAACAGACAAAGTTCCGGAAGTTCGTTCAGTTTGCATTCGTTAGAACGTCCTTCCTGCTTTCAGTATCGGTAATTAATTTCAGACCCCGAGGTCCGCATCTGTACCTGTCGCTTTAACACACGATGCACGAATATCGACAGAAAGACGTAGCTTCCTTTCTTTCGTCGAAATGTATCCTCGGGGTTAACAGTTCGACGCGAGCATCGCTGAATGCTCGGAGCGCGCGCGAATTAGAAACGAGCCCTCGTTACGAGCTCGCACTGCGCTCGGACGTTCGAACGGGGCAGGCGCGCACGCCGAGCAGAGGGAGGAAAAGCCGCGGGTTGCCAGCAGTCTCGGAGACACTCAAAATAAATAAATAAATAAACCCTCAGGGAATCCCTAATTAAACCGCATCCTCTCGGCGCTCCCTACGAGCCACCTCGCCTATTCCCGCGGATCGAGCCAGAGCCTCGTCCTTCCGCGAACGAATTCCTGGCCCCGTGCCTGCGCCGGCTACGATCGCAGAATGACAGATCGAATTTCGAACGAAAGGACAGCCCCTTTCGAGGAACGCGCTCGCGGCCCGTGCGACGCTCGGCCACAGGCTCCGATCGTCGAACAGCCTTGCAACCCCCGCCGAAATCGTACAAAACCCCAGACGAACTCGCGCGCTCTGCTACCTACGTAACGTGATTATGATTAACTCGGCTGAGTACCGCCTAAACTGCCTCTACACCGATCCAGTTGGCTGTGCGTCCTGCGTTGCTTTAGACCCTGGAAGCTCCAGAAATCGCCACAGATCAACCGATCTCGGTGTCGCAAGATAAATCGTGGACCACGCCAGCCCGCGTTTCTTCAGAACTCGCCTATCAATCTATCTTCCTAGAATAGATCGATCTTCAGTGGCTGCTTTCGCGAGAACGAAGGAACGGGCCGTGCGGAGCAGCTATTATAATTCCTCAGCGGTAATTGTTTCAATGAATCGGCTCTGTAAATTAGAGCGGCGTAAGTCGTTCAGTGGTTCAAGTGGTTTAAACAGTGAGAGTTAATCTCTGGAGCGGTCTCAGACGCTGCGACTCTCGTTTCCAATGCTAGTCATCGGAAGATACAAATGTCCGTAGCACTATGAATACTGTGGATCACTGTCGCGCACTTTTCGTTCGAACCTGACTTAAATAGAACTGGAAAGAGCACAGGCGAGCTGGTCCGGGTGGCGGGACCAGCTGTCGCCCGCTGCGTAAAAGCGTGTTGTCCCTAAAACGACACCAACTCCGTTTACTTCGAAATCGGTTGCGCGCGATCGAAACAGTGGACGCGGCCTGCAACGAATAGCTTACCGGTCCCTCGACGAACCGGCGCGCGGCCGTTCGCCAGCTCGTCGCCTTAAGGCCCTCCGAACACAGAGGAAAGAATACTGATCCGCCCTTAATCTACCTTGTCGCGCACGCCGCTCTCCTTTCGAGAATTAATGGCCGTACGCTCGAAATGCATCCTCCAGTGTCTAGGTTGCGTCGCTCCCGTCCTCGAGATCCCGGGGAGCGTTCTCGTATCGACAACCGTGGCGCGACACTTTTGCCTGGTCTTCGCGGACCAGGCACCGAGGGGGAGGAGATCTACGGCTTACGTCGCAGCGAGGAGGATCGACCGACCGATCGATCGATCGCGCGGCTACGACAACGCCATGGAACGATGCGTCTGCCCGTTGTACGATAAGGGCTCCGTCTCTGTGTCCTCGAATCTTGCGTCCTCGTCCGCCAGATCCACGCCGTAGTTGCTCGAGGTGTTGTCCTCCTCTGCAATAAAACGGGGAGATAAATATGTACGTGGGCTCAGATGTGTATCAACGCGACGGGACGCGCAACCCAATATGCAACACGCGTTATCGCTACCCAGTCAAAAATACCCAAAATTCAACACCACGGTTTCAGAATATTTGTTTAACTTTGTGATTTTTATGTTAAAGTACAGTGTTTTAAGAAGCAAAGAAAATTGAAGGAAATATCTCAAAGCCTTTATTAAAGTTCTTTAAGAAATTGTAACGGAAACTCAGTCTTCTTAATTTCTACTTGGTAATGAAATTGAATAATAAAAATTAGTCTTCTTTCTTTAGTGATAATATCGAATTGAGATCGATATCAAAAGTAGAGGCTATGAACTTATCAACGAACGCAAAGAAAACAATTCGTAATCAACTTTTTCAAAACAATGGGTACTCAGAATTTTCCTAAAGTACGTATATACTTTGAATCATCAGTTTACATTGTGTTAGTGAAAGGTTTTGTTATTTTATTGCACTTGGTCGGTTATTCCCCCGCCGAAAGGTATCTAGAACGGCACGGCACAGGATTGCGCGACAGAAGAAGATATTTTCGCAACTTGTGACTTTGTGGTAAATTTTACACAGTAGCGCCTCTCGCCGAGTTAAGGGGTTAGGTTTATTTTAGGGCCATTTGGATGATTTTTTTTTATATAAAGCAACGTCATATTTAAAAATCAAGATATACACCTTGTTGTGTATAAATTAAGTTGTATTCTCTGTAAAAAGAAATTTGATATCTTGAAAAATGGTGCCATGGCAGTCCCTTCTCCCAAGGTCTCTCCTCCTTCTCCCATAGTTACATCATTCGCGGTTCCGAAAGTATCTCAGAGATTCGTGGACCGATTTAAAATAAAATTTTGCACGAAGATTCTTAAGACTATAATCTAGTACCTGTCGAGACGATTTTTTGATTAGTATATTTTTTGCGTTTTATCAATAAAAAAGGATGAAAACTTAGGTCGAAAATCGCAAGCTTGAGTTTGTGTAGCTTCCATTTTTCGAAAAATACACATCTTCAAAATCGGCGCCTGCTAGATTATAGTCTCAAGAATATTCCTGCCAAATTTTATTCAAATCGGTCCAGTAATCGCTGAGATATTTTGGGTTTTCGTAAAGTTAGAGGAGAAATGAAAGCGCGAATGAGTCAGAAAGGACCCGAGGAACATAGCAACCGCAGAGGTTACGGAATGGGAACACGATTGGGTGAGAAAGGACCCGAAGAATATAACAGAGTTAAACCCGGTATACCTCACGAATATTCTTGATTAGAATTCAGCGTAATGAGGATTATACAAAAGACTGACACTGTCAAATCAAGCATCCCTTTCCCGACAGTACTCCATTGCTCTCTCCTCTCGAGATTATACAATGCTGTTGCCACTTGCATAACTTACACCTGTCCCAGATTGTTAACAGTATTTTGCGTTATCTTCCCCGAACGAAGAAAGATGATAAGCCCGTGTCAGAACCTCTGTCCTGGTCATTGTTTGCAAGTTCTTTGTACCGTTGCTCCGCCTCTACGGGTTGCTGCGTAAAAACAATGGTAAACCATTGAAAAGCTTCTGCTCACGAACGTGTTACGATCTCTCTCTTATAATTTGCGTAACTGTTGAGCCCTCATTGTATCGTTTCCTGATGTAATTACGATATACGAGCGGGCTTGCAGCATGAAAGAATCGTGCGTTCAACTGCGCCCATTGTAATTCAGAGAAAGGAACGCACTCTGCGTACTGCCGTGCGTGAAAACGGCCGTTGCGAATGCGAACGTGTGCAGGATAGTTAAACCTCTCGTAGAGCTCCTTGCGCGGGACCTTTCGCTCTTGTATTTATTCGTTTAACAATTTTTGAATTTAAAATTTAGAAATTCCACCGAGTACTTCGATCCACCGACGAATTCAATTCAGCTTCTTTCCACCTCCGAAGTCGAGGAAATTTTTCTTAAACGCCTAATCAGGCGCCGCGTTAATTAAACGTCCACGTTGCGAGTGCAGTTGCTAAGAATAAAGTGCTCTCGTACAGTAGCGATCTCGATGGCAGACATAACTCGGTTGCTAAGTTGATATTGCGAGCGTGCGTGACAAGCAGAACGTTCTACCGGTTTCAATCGATTCTTGTCACGGTGCAAAAATTACAGACTGCGACCGTGGTAAAGCGGTTAATTTAGAGCGCTATAAATCGATGCATAAAGTCTCCCGCTTATGCGCGGCGTGCAACAGGTTTCTACGTCTATGTGAAGGGATTGACAGAAGAATAACCCTGTCCACTGGCGATATCCAGATCAACTCAGAAAAGATTTTTCCCACTTTCCATTCTTCCTCAATACGATACAGGGACGTGACTAGGGTGGCGAGCAGTGGGCGCATCTACCCCGTGGGTCAATTTGCGGGGGACGCTAAACGAGAAATCTTCGTAGAGAAGAGATATAAATTTGGAAAAGCTACGTCGATTGCTTTATTCAAATTTATATATTACGTTATTTCATTAGGAACAAAGGAGATGCAATTTACGGAAAAGTAATTAAAATTTATCTATCGAAAATTTATTTATTGGTTATTAAACAGGCAACAAATTAGTTTAACTGTAATATGTTTGAAATCAGTTCATAAACACGTTTATTATAACTCTTTTTTGTAAAGTGTGAAAGCAACTTTCTAAGGTGGTAATGTAAGGGATTCAAATGTTTGGGGAGTCAAACAGTATCCTTGCCCCGGGCGCTATACAATCTAGTTTCCTCCCTGAAACGATAGGATAATCTCTAGAATTAACGTTAATGTCACTCGAGGAACTTTATTCAACTCTTCTTTTCAATTTTTATTAAATCATCTTACTCTAATTAAATCTGGACAGATTTAAGGGGAGGTTCCGGTCTAAAAATCGACTTTTTTATTTCAGTTTTAGAATGTTGACCCTTTTAGGAATACGCGTTTAAAATGATTTTTTGAAATTAGTAAAATTCCCGAAGTTATAGCCATTTGACTAGCCGCAAATGCATGCAAACTTTAAACGCGTTTTTCTCGAAACGCTGTTCTTAAAATCAGTGGAACCTGTTTCTCGAAAAATTATTATCCGATTCGACTGAAACTTTTTTATTTTGAAGAATATACTTCTGGCTCGTGGACAATCCAGTAAAATTGACCAAAAATTGAAACTTTGTAATTTTGAAAAGCATTGAAAGGGCGAAAAACGTTGGGAAAAAGTGATGTCAAATTTAAAGTGTCGTTATTTTCTTAAAAACTGTCCTTCTTTGTAATGTTTACTGCTTAGTCGACGAGCGAGTTTCACGTCCTTTAATATTCTGGTATTGTTTTTTATTTTAGAGCAATGGCTTAGGTGCTACAGGCTCCACCGATTTGGATGAATGTTTTGACGCCTCTAACTTCAACGACTCCCCAGTGCCGTCTACAATGATTAATTATAAAACAAAACATATATTTCAAGAGTTTAAGACATCCTTAATACAATGCAAAAAGTCCCATTAAATTATACGTAGCAGTTTTCCTTTAATTAATTCCTAAACATCACCCACTTTTATGGGCTCTAGACGGGAACATGCCCTTAATGCTCAGGCTTAACTGACCCGTTCTCATCAACATCCCTCATCGCTACTCACCCCCAACCCCGTCTCAATTACCACGTGATCCCGTGGAATCCTCAAACATATCCGAAGCAATCTCTCAAGATCTCGAGCTTCATCACATTCATAAATATCCTCCAGTCTTCTTCAACACCTCCCCCACCTCGAACGATTATCTAATCGCATGTACCTACGTATGTTTGCCGCGCGGAACCTTCGAATATCCCCGGAACGGCCAGCCGCGAGGCGTCCGCGTGACAGACACTCTAAACGCAGGATGAGCTAACGAGCCGCGTCTTTCCGCAAATTCGTCTCCATCTCCCCGTCCCGCGGCCGTCTAGGCGAGCAGAAGGCCTCGCCGAGGCGGAACTCCAGAATTCCGCGGCTAGCCCCGCTCGCGGGCTCTCGCGATTGACTGTGCTTAACGAGCGAGACAGGCGAGCGCGTGGGCGCTCGTAACGTACACGCGTGTACGTATCCTCGGAGGCGACACGAGCAACGCGAATACCACGGTGGATTACGACGATCGCCCGGCACCGCAGACGGCCCCGCGAATGGCTCCACGCCTCCGAGAGAAAAAGATAAATGGCCAGACGCGTGTTCCGCTTTATCACGGCACGGGAAACGCGGGGACCCGTCCGCGCCC
The DNA here is from genome assembly GCA_963932335.1 of Andrena marginata. Taxonomy (NCBI): domain Eukaryota; kingdom Metazoa; phylum Arthropoda; class Insecta; order Hymenoptera; family Andrenidae; genus Andrena; species Andrena marginata. The sequence goes on from OZ010661.1 coordinate 12,697,000, forward strand.
TCCCGATTCCCGGCTAAACGCGAAATGAAATCGGAATGGGAAGTGCCGACGGACAGGCTGTTACCGGGCCAGGCCGAGGGGGACGTTCTGTTGGCCCGCGATGAATAACGACTCCGCCGTCCCTACCACCCCGGTCCTTCGACTCTTTTTTTTTTTCTTCTTCTTTCAAACAGAGATTTACTAACAGTATCCTTGCTCATTTTAGTGCGAGACTCTTGAGTTATTTACATCGGATAAACGGGACGCGCTTGCTCCTTTTGCATTTCTTCGGGGATACCTCGGGCTTCTCGGTAGTAACGGCCGAGCGGCTCAACTGTGGCATTTCAGCTAAGGAACGGGATTTTCTGTTTCCTCGTGGTGCGTTACGAAACCGTACACCCCCGTCCATAAGGCACTTCACTATATCAGTGCGGTATATCACGCTATATGGAACACGCGTATCGAATTTTAATAAAAGTGCTGTTAGTCGGGATGTATGATGTTTTTAAAAAATGGGTCTCGTATTAGGCCACTTTATCATAAATAACTTTAAAAACAATTCACTTTTTTTCTCATTTAGCAAATTAGCAATAACTCGTGCATAAGTTCTCGCGTCGAATTAATTCCAAAATTTCTGTTTTGAATGAAAATATGTGATGATATTGCGCGAAACGGGTAGTAGGGCTTTTCTTATACGTGGTGGAATGGAAAAATTTCCAATGTTTCCACCACTTAATATGAATTAATATACTGTAAGTTTGTAATCACAGTGACTCTGGCGAACCGCATGCTTGTTGTATACTTGGTTCATCAACGCTGGCTATCTTTATCCCACCAAAGAGTATATATTTCTGTGTTATTAAGTGTGTATCACTCTTCTAAAAGTAAAGAATGTGTATTTTACGATTTTTTGGCGGAACTACTTAGGCAATCAAATCGCTCGAAAATCAAGTATTGTTTGCGAATTATTTCCAAGGAGATGGAAACAGGCATCGACTTTTCCTTTTACACAATTTTATTACTATTACGTAGAGTAAAAAAAATATATTTGTTGTCTACATATCTGTGTTACAAATGGTGCCACGCTATATTAATCAGACAGTGTTTTAGAAAAAAGTATCTTTGGTTTTGCATTGATATTGACCTTAAAAATAAAGATACAACGATTTCCTTAGAACATGTTTCGCCTAGAACCCGTAATTTCAGAGTGAACCTCTGAAAAAAGAATTGAACCAAAATTATTAAAATAGCGACTAGGAGAAGGAGATTTGTACGATAAATGTCGATTTTCGGGGTACACAGAAGGCTGTCTTTTTATCCTGGAAACTAGTGCTTGTACACTTTAATGTTGAGGTACACTCCAGAAAGGAATATATTTTGAACGTGCGGTGAAAATTTCAAATCGATCCGAACCTCGGTTTTTTCACAATCAGGGCAAAACCACAGAAAAACGCCTACACATCAGACAACTATAGCCCTATCATATACATGTATACATATGATATAAAAAAAAAAAATGCTGTTTATAATTAGCATTAATAAACGTTACGCGAAAGTATTAGTCACAATTTGTATTTACCTGCTTGTAATTAATTAGCAAAACATACTTAGTCTTCGAGCGATCTGTCGAAAAATCGTTTTTCTTTTTTATTAAAAAATTTACAAGAAATATTATCTTTTCTGAATAAAATGCCGCAATTTTAAATTTCGCAAAATTGTAGATTTCGCAGCTAATAAGGTGAAGCGGCAACCTATAGCGTCGCCTTTGCCCAGAAACTTTAAACGCGTTTTTCTCGAATCATTTTTCTCTTGGTATTCCGCTGGTTGCGGATGAACGGAGGTTCAGATCGACTTGAGAAAATTACAGGATGTGTAAAAAAACCTCTGATATGGTCCGTAAAAATTCGAGATTGAAGCGGAGGTTCAAATCGACTTGAAAAAATTACAGGATGTGTAAAGAAGATTTTCATAAAAAAAATTAAAAAGTCCCAGATTTTTACGTCGTGTTTGTGCGCTAATAAAAATCCGCGACTTTTTAATTGTTTGACGAAAATCTTGTTACACATCCTGTCATTTTTTCAAGTCGATCCGAACCTCCGTTCATTCGCAACTAGCCGAAAACCAAGAGAAAAAAAGATTCGAGAGAAACGCGATTAGAGCTTCTGAGCCCAGACGACGCTTTAGATTGCCGCTTCACCTTTTTAGCTGCCAAATCTACAATTTTACTCATTTTAATACAAACCAAGCGGCATTTTATTCAGAAAAGATAGTACTTTCACAAAATTCAATAAAAAAAATCAATTCTTCGACTGGCTAGTCGCCTTAAGTCGCGAGTAACCGATCCCCGGCCTAGGGGCGCCAGGTCTCCGAATCTGCCCCTGGTCTTAATACAGTGCAAGCGTTCACGGAAGTAAGTATTATACATGCCGAGCGCGCGATGCCGGGTAATTTTCCATCGCGCGCCGTCGCGGCAGACAGAGCGGTATTTTTTTTCCATCCGAGCGTACGTTATCTATCATAATCGCGTGCCGAGAACTTACCGATGTAAAGAGGAGAGGTGTCGTAGGCGTTGCAGGGGCCGGCGTGTCGCGTCTCGAGGACGAAGCCGGTAACGCAGGCGTCCTTGACGATGTGACACCAACTGGGATAGGTGATATTGTTGGTGGCGCACAACATGGTCGCCGATGGATCTCGATCACGGTGTGTCCGGTTCCGGACTCGCTCCCGCTTCCGGGGACAACGATAGGTACAGGTCACGCAACGTGGTCGGCCCGACTTCATCTCCGACAGACACGTCTGCCCCTCGCGACAACGAATCGTGGTACAGTCTGCGTTCTCTATAAATAAAAAAAAAACACAGCGACACCGCGTGGTTAAGGCCTGTTCCTTCACAGTTTCACGCTGGCGTACCGCTTGCGATACGCTCCATCGGCTACGGAGAGCCTCTTTTCGCCGCCGTTTGCTCTTGGAAGCTATCCGGTTCGCGTTACATTCGCGTAATTTCAATCGCGATAGGGCGGCAAAGGAGTTGCTCTCTTCATAATCGAATGGGGATAGGTTTCTTAATTGTTTCACCTCGATCCGTGTAATTGGATTTCATCGAGGCATGGGGTAATTTAGGTTGCTTCGCGATTCTGGAAAGAGGTGGAAGTTGGGTGGTGATAGGTAGCTTCGAGGAAGGGTGATCGAAGCCGGGGATTCACGTGGAAGCTAAGCTAAACTGTGCTTTGCTATGCATAGAATATTTTTATAAAACATAAAAAAAACATAGCTCAGCTTAGCTTAGCTTTTGGTGGATTCTCGGGTTAAATTGTGATAGGTGCTGGGGAGCTGCTCTCTCTCTCTCTCTCTCTCTCTCTCTCTCTCTCTTTCTCCCTCTCTCAGTATTTAAATAGGGATTGATTTTTATGATATAATAACTTTTACTGCGATTAGTTAGGAAAAGGTGATTTTTTTTACGATAAAATCATAGGATAAAGTAATTCAATATTGTAGTGCAAAGTATGCGCACACATACTGGGTAGCTTTACATAATGTGTAAGAGGCAATCGCATGTAAATGAACGGTAAAGATTACCTCCGCGATATTCCTTTTCCTAGATCTTTCGTATCATGTATCCTGTTTCTCATGTAAATGAAATAGCACGCGAATGCACCATGAGTGCCCCCTTAGCTTTCAAATATTCCCAGCATGTATTAAGAAAACGTACGACCCCTTTGAACAAATTTCATGGGAAAATAGCTAGCATACTGTTGCGAGCACCGTGTGTAGCGGTATTCGTGGACTGCTGTTGCTCGCATCTGAAGTGAGAAGACTGCGGGAAAAAACAGACTGAAGTAGGGTGAATTGACCAGTGAATGAACAGCTAAGCGTTTTTTCAGTTTCAAATAACGATAAAAATTAAAGAATGTCCTAATTTATTAATGAAATAACCATTTGTAACAGAATAGGCTTTAAAAATGTCGAAAAAAATTGTTCGTGGTTCTTTACTTGACCGGCGTCTGAAATAAATTATAATAATGTAATCAATGCCCAATATACTAGTGAATGAACAAAATACCCAATGAATGAATACCTTGTGCCCAGTGACTGAACACAAAGAATAATACTTCATTTTCCGACCAGAAAACGCTACGAAAGAAGAAAGGAAGTTTAGGTGAGGGACCTAACATAAGAATATAAAAATATAATCTATATATTATAATAATAGGAACCTGACAAATTTATTTATGTCAGAACACAGTTTACACGATATAATGGTTAACTGTCATCGTACGTGTTTTGTTACTAGGTTTCTCGCCGTGAATGGCAGCACCCGAAACCACAAAACAAAAAAATTAATAAGCGACCGAGACGTTCGTAGATTCAAAAAATATTAGTATCGCCGTTATCTCAATAAATTTTTCTTCATTCTAAATATAAGATCATTGTTTTCAATGAAATAGTATTCTTGTTATATACGAAAAAAATCAATTTGTTCATTCACTGGTCACTGTTCATTCACTGGTCGATTCACCCTAGTCCTGATTGATTTCCTGTCGGTCTTGGACTAGCCAAAAACAGTGACAGAGGTGCCAAGATTATTGTACCAAGTACTATCTGTTATATTGTAGAGTCACAGTTGTGGTAAAGCGTTATATAGTGTTACTGTGTTTGTAATAAAAACATTGGTGATGCCTAACGAAGAGTTTCCGAATATTCCGCGACGCAACAATACTTCCCCTTCGCTTGATTACAGCTATAAATAATAGGGTAGAATGAAATATGGGGGTGCAATTTTTTTATTATTCATGACTTCTAAATAATAGTTGGCTAAGGTTGCTATTTATAATGTGGTATTTAAGCTGTCAAAATCTGAATTATTATTCTTATTAATCTTACGAATTTTATTTTATTATACAATAGCACTACTTTTTTAAAAGAAACTTACTCGTTAGATTTCTTAGATGTGTATTCTATCTGATTGCTATCCAACAATTGAAGGAAGCTACTACGATGAAGGGGTGACGGTGTATAATAAATATATTATACATATATACAAATGAAAACGCAAATGTTTAAATTAAGCCTTCTGTTTCTTTGTGGGACGCATGAGAGTCGAGTCGTTACGCTAGAGGTCTGGAAAGTGAACGTATTAAGATTATAAAAAAAAATTACCACATACAACACTTTAAAAACATGTTTAAAAAAATATAAAATTACTTAATACTTCAAGGTTCTTGTGGCACCTAAAATTTTTTGTCGACAGAATCTTGCTTTTACAAGCTTAATCTTTATCACTAATGACTAAAGGCAAGTTGTTTTTCACTATTAAAATTTTTCTTTCCACCCTAATAAATAATCCCTGTCTAAGAAATCACAAATTCGACCCAAATTTCATATTATCCACCTAGCCAGAGATATGTACAATCCCGCACCTAAAAATTGAATTAAAATTCACCTATCCTCATCCCTTCTCATAATTCTTCCTGAATAGGAAAGATACTTCTCGTACCTAAGAGTCTACGTGCCTCTGTCGAAGCCAGCTCCTGTACTTTTTCGCGTGGCGTCGGATCGATTAATAAAATAAGTGGCTCCATATTTGAAGAGACGCGAGCGATCGACAAGTAGACACTGTCAAAATTCCATCGAATAATCGATCCACTCATTGAAGTGGCGCGAGGCAAGGAAAGAAACGCGGACTCACGGTCGTGCGAGCAGGCACCGCTGGATGCCTGAATGAATTAGCCTCGTCGCGGAAGACCGAGCGTGAACCGTCGGGAAGGAACGCGTGTATATGTTATATAATAACGAATGATATTGAAAGGGGGTCTGGCTAGTAGTAGAAGGCTGTTGTGACGAGGCAGAAACGAGAGACAGGTTCAATCGTCGAATTAGACACGCTCTATCCTCGTCCAGCCGGGCAGCTCCGTGCGGTGACTCGTTTCGCAGACACGATTACCGCAATAATATATCGTTACACCTACTTGGGTCAATGGCCCACTTCTCACGGCGGGGGGATCCTGCAAATGTATTGCTCATTTTTCATTCTGCCAGTCGCCGAGGCGTACGCGACCCGATGAAACGTTACGCAATTCGTGCATCGGCTGTCCGCGTGTAGACGATAAATAATCGTGCCGTAGCAGGGTGGAATTTCGAGCACGTGATATTTTCGTCGCTTCCAGGAAGACTGCGGGAGGCAAGGGTACAAGGTATCTACGGCTAAAAGATCTTCGAGAGTAGATTAGAAGTGAGGCATAGTTTGACGAGGAAATTGAGAAATTGAGATATATGGGCGAGGAGATCTGAACACAGCTTTTCTCAAAATGAATTATAGGATAGCATATGAATTACAGGATATTTCTTTACCGGAGGAAACATTAAAATTGAAAATATCCAGACCAAAATATCCCGAAGGAAGTGTTGGATTCCGTAGTAGGAAGTCGAGTACAACACGTAAAATATTTCTAAGTTTCACAAGAGGTTTTATTTCCGAAATTCTAATTGACGTGTTTGACAGAGGTTCCGCTCTTAGATACAAGAATGGTCTGACCAGTAGTTTTTGGGACTGGGTTATATATATACAGGATTTGTGGGAGAAGGGATAAGGATGACGTGGAAAGAACCAGAGAAAGTGCAAGGGTTGATGACTAATTTGTTATCGGTGTACGGAGGATTTTGCGAGGGTGACTAGTTGTGCTGAGCTGGTGTGTGTTTAGGATGCTTATGGTGTACATTTAGCTGGCATCCAACAGAAGCAGTAAAATTCCAAATAGCCCGAAGGAGACATTAAAGTTCAAAATTTCCCGAAGGAAACATTGAAATTCAAAATATCCTGAAGGAAATATTAAACTTCAAAATATCCCGAAGGAGACATTAAAGTTCAAAATATCCCGAAGGAAGCAGTAAAATTCAAAATATCCCGAAGGAGACATTAAAGTTCAAAATTTTCCGAAGGAAACATTAAAATTCAAAATATCCTGAAGGAAATATTAAACTTCAAAATATCCCGAAGGAAGCATTAAATTCATAACATCCCGAAGGAAGCAGTAAAATTCAAAATATCCCGAAGGAGACATTAAAGTTCAAAATTTCTCGAAGAAAACATTAAAATTCAAAATATCCCGAAGGAAATATTAAACTTCAAAATATCCAGATCAAAATATCCCGAAGGAAATATTAAACCTCAAAATATCTCGAAGGAAGCGTTAAAATTCAAAATATCCCGAAGGAAACATTAAAATTCAAAGTATCCCGCAGGAAACATGAAAATTCAAAGTATCCTAAAGGAAATATTAAACTTCAAAATATCCCGGAGGAAGCATTAAAAGTCAAAATATCTAGATTAATGAAGATGAGATTTTCCATACTTTTCCATCTTCCTGAACGCGGTGAAATAATTTCTGGAATTATCAATAATGTCACTTGAGCAGCTTTATTAAACTATTCTATCCAATTTTCACCAAATCCTCCGCCGTTTTCGAAAATAAACGACAACAGTACATTCTTATACTTTCCATTCCCTCGATATCCATACTATATAGCATCCACAGCGATCTCGCACGCTCCCGCGATTAAATATTGCCAAAACTCTATTTCCCTCCAGGCTAGACGCTCTATTATCAAACTGGCGGGGCTGGCACGTAGCGTCCGGCTGCTCTAGGGCTTCTAGCACCACGCGTGAACCATGGATCGGGGCAATCATCGCATCACCCGCGGCTGTGGTTGTTGTCTATGTGGCCGCACCACGTGGCTGCGCTAGATTAATATTAAGTGATTCACGCTCCGTAATGCGATCCTTGTTGTTAGAGACGACGCTTAGACGTCTACGTGCGTGCTTTTTATATACGGAGGCCCACTCTCGTCGCTTGGATCTTGCTGCATGATACCCGGCGTTACATTGTTACACATTGAGAGACATCTGCTTAGCCGGCAGCAATTGAATTTATTAAGGGACATTACGCAAGTCGTAGTACGGAGAGCATTACACTAATGAGAATACAACGACACATCTTTGTTAGAAGAACGCCACTGGAACGTATCGAAAGCAAACATCGGCTCGCTTCGTACCAAGCGGAGCGATCGATTGAATTCCAATCCAACTGTTTCGATACGGTCATTGAAAGGAAACCAAGTGTTCGACGGCAAAAATTTCTACACTTTTAAAAGGTAATGTACAGGAGGTTCTTTCTTGGTTGCGAGAAATGGCAATTCTGAGATTCATTGAAGAATGCTTTGGATTTCGAGGAGATCGCAAGGTAATCGTGTCACTTCGTGTGCTTCATCTGTGGTCTAATCAGTAGCTACATTATGTCAATGCTACACGAGGTTGAATGACCAATGACCCTTGCGCGCAGCGTTGCATAACATTACGGTCCGTTTCTTAGCCATTACGTGTCGAATGATACGATAAATTGCAGTAATCCGTTGCTTACGACATTCAAGACGAATGATTCGCGATAACTATATTACGCAACGCTGCGTACGTAGAAAAGAGCACGGGCGATGCAGTCTATCGAGTGCACTCGCCGATACTTGAGCTTTCTTCCGCCTCTTTATAGATTATCGAGGCCTGCGCTTCTGGAAATAGATCGTCACTTTCAGGCTTTACTCGAACGTGAAGAAAGAATGTCCCTTTTACAGAAAATGCCTGAATTATTGAGACTCTTGGTATTCAATGTGATTCGAAGTGATCAAAGAAAGCAGCGCGTCAAAAGTGTGAGAAATGATGCAGAACTGTCACGTTTACGTATTTCTGAGGATGCGGAGAATCGTTAATACTCTATTATCTTATCTCGCTGACATCCTCCACTTTTTTCAATAGTGCTGCGCGATCAACTGACGTATAGTCAGTGGCACAACGAAAACACCGTTGCATGCGCAGCACGTGTCTCAAACACCAACACTATCCCTGCCTTTGAATGCCGCAGAATCACGAGTCCACGCACTTCGAAGTTCTCCGTTTCGTCGACGGTAAAATCGTATGCACTTAACGCGATGTTCGCGTGTTCATGACCAGGGAAGTTAGGCAGCCTGAAAATTCAGAAAATTATGCAACTTTTTGTGCAAGTAAAGCAGTTCATCCATAACACAATATTTTTTTTTGTTGGTGTCATAGTGCGGTTTTAGGGGGTGAAATCGTCTCTTCTTTTCGTGGAATATCTCGAGAACAGTGAGAGGTATCAAAAAGAAGTTTAACAAAAGTTGCATCTTTTTTTTATATCTACAAGCCGAGGTAAAAGTAATTTTCGAATTAAGGATTGGTGGTGAGGGTAACTTGAAAAGTATGGATTTTTCGATAATTATTTTTACGTAGTTTTGTAGATACGAAAAAAGGACGCAACATTTGTTTAAACTTCTTTTTTATATCTCTTACACTTTTCGAAATATTCCACGAAAAAGAGAATTGTGCATTTTTTGAAGCGGTGATTTCGCCCCCTAAAACCGCGCTATGGCGCCAAGAAAAAAATAGGTTTGGGTTACGAATGAATTACTCTACTTGCACACAAAGTTACATAATTTTAAATTCTGAATTTTCGGTATGCATAACTTCCCTTGTGAGAGTTTCTTAACCTGCAGCATATCAGCGAAGGTTTCTCGAAAACGTAACTACTTGTTACTTCCCCTACAGCACACTTTGTTGCAGGAACGTCTCAGTGACGTCGCGCTGCAACATTTGGAACATTGCTCCAAATGTTCCCGAAACGTTTCAAGAAAATTCCTATGTCCGCCTTGTGTAACATTGCAGGAGATATCTCTGGAACATTGTTCCGGAATTTTACAGCAATTTTTCGTAGAACGTTTCGGAGATCTTACAGGAATTTTTCGTGGAACGTTTCGGAGATCTTAGAGGAATTTTCCGTGGAACGTTTCAGAGATTTTATAGCAATTGTCGGGCAATGTTTCGGAGATATTACACAGCAATGGTTATGCAACGTTCCGGGCAGTAAGGCCAAAAATAAAAATATTGGTATTATAAATTACTATATACCGTGCGGCGAGGGACGCGACCTTACACGAATGTGTGCAGAATCGTATCAGTATAACATCCGTGTGTCTTTAATAAATCGAAAATCCTTTTACCCCAAGTGAGATTCGAACCTATGGACCTCGAGCGTCGTAGACGAATACCTTACTGCTGCAGCTACAACTGTTGATTGAAAATTTTGCTTACGTTTTCGAACTTACTTCCCAATCGTGCATAACTTTAAACTCAAATTATTAGAAAATGAAGGCTCATTTTGACAACCCCATTACATCTCCCTAATCGTGGAGCCAGATATCACACAACAAAATTCATTTAGACGCTTGATTCTATATTAAATTGATTCATATTCTGTTGTGAAATATCGTGTGTAATATAAGACACGATTTTTCTTCAGTTTTTAATGCATTTTCAATACAATGGTTTAACAATTTTTTTATATGTTTATTAATTTTCTAGATTTTACTGTTTGCTTTTTACATTTGCACAGCTCACACATCTTTACAAATATCTTTTGTTTCTGCATATAGTTTCTGAGTTTGTTTAAACCCTATAGTGTTAATTAAGTATTTGTATTAATTACTTATATCACATATTGTCCAGGTTCACATATATTCCCTTGGAGGTTACCTGTGGAATCTAAGACTGTATTCCGTGTGATCGCATTTCAGGAACACTCTGCGTAATTCCGTATTATTTACGAATGTTGCCTGAACGGAACTGTGACGTTCCTGCAGCGTCCGCCAATAATACGGACTTCGAAATTTACACTCGACATCGCGGGACGTTTTTGTTATGAACAATAGATTAAATGGCAATAGTAGAGACACTGGCGGTACTTAGGACATCTAATATTATTTTTTTACAAATATCTTTTGTCGCTGTTTACAGTTTCACACTTTCCTTGAACCGTATAGTTATAATTAAGCAATTTTATTAATCATTTAGATCACATACTTTCCATGTTCGCCTATGTTCCCCCGGAGGTTTCCTGTGGTATTTAAGACTGTATTCCGTGTGTTTGTATTTCAGAAACGCTCCGCGTCAATCCGTAGTATGTACGAATGTTGCCTGAACGGCACACGGTGTCGTTCCTGCGACATTCATAAATAATACGGGCTTCTAAATTTACTCTCGACATCGCGGGACGTGTTTGTTATGAACAATATATTAAATGGCAATAGTAGAGCCACTGGCAGTACTTGGGACATCTAATATTTCTTTTTTTTCAAATATCTTTGGTCGCTGTTTACAGTTTCACAATTTACTTCAACCGTATAGTTATAATTAAGTAATGTTATTAATTATTTATATCACATACTTTCCATGTTCGCCTATGTTCCCCCGGAGTTTTCCTGTGGTATTTAAGACTGTATTTCCTGTGTTTGCATTTCAGGAACGCTTTGCGTAGGTGAGGTGTGAAAATTTGTAAGTCCATATTCCACGGCAATTTCTGTTCAATATTCCGGGAGTATTGTACCGCAGTATGTGCGCAATATTCCGCGGCAATGTGTGCGCAATATTCCGGGAGTATTGTACCGCAGTATATGCGCAATATTCCATGGCAATGTGTGCGCAATATTCCAGAAAGATTGCACAAACGTGGCCATTGCAATATTCCACGGCAATGTGTGTGCAATATTCCGGGAGTATTGTACCGCAGTATGTGCGCAATATTCCACGGCAATGTGTGTGCAATATTCCAGAAACATTGCACAAACGTGTTCATTGCAATATTCCATGGTAATACTTCTACAATGTTGCAGTAATATTGCAGTGCAACCTGCAACCAAACGGTAACATTGTAATATGTAGCAACGTTTCTGCAACGTTCCTGCAAGTAAGTGTGCTGTAGGGGTTGCGGCGCAAGCGATTCACGACTGGAGGCAATAAAAACTTCATTTCGATAGAATTCTTACTATCATTTTAGACAACTGAGTAGACCAGAAAATTGGCTCACTGGCGTTTACTACGGGATTCCAGTGCGTTAAGTACTAATGTTTACCTGACAGCTCATGCTCTCCAAAGGCCCCTGACCGATTCCCGAACTTTTTTGATCGCCAATAAAAATCGGCGACCTATAAAAGCGAATCTCGATAGATCCGAATTGGGCTAAATACATTAGCAACCGATTTACTGCCACTATATTAAGAACTAGCTGACCCGTTACCCGGTTTCACCCGGGAATTATTTATGACATTTGAAAAATAAAAGAGCCTAAGCAAAAAAATTTATAGCCTAATCTAGAACGTAGGTAATATATATTCCAAATTTCATTGAAATCCGCTCAGCCGTTTAGGCGTGAAAGAAGGACAAACAAACAGACAACGTTCCACTTTTATATATTTGCAAGGATAAGGATATGCGAGTTATTTAAAAGACTACGAGTTCGTTTGCTGAACTCACATTTGTTCCCTTATTCCAGTATATCATTCGACAATTTGCAATAACGCCACAGAGCTATTCCACGTGAAAACGGATAGAGGGAAAATTTAGTTTCACCGATTCTCTTAAAAATTACAGCATTTGTCGATAACCTTGCAAAAACAAAGTATACTGAATTTTAAAATCGGCTGCCACGTCATCACTTAAACTCTAATATCTCGGTTACTTTTAAAGATAATGTCTCCGTCATGGGCTCATTTTAAAGCTGAAGGAATGCTTTCTCAACCCATATTTAGAATATTTTGTTTATTGTTAATAAACTTGACGGCAATCGATGTCAAAGTTTCAAATCGCGATTTTACGACGTTCCCACCCACGGTCCGGCTAGAAAAAAATACCATTCGATTCGTTGAACCCTCAGTTAATAAATGGGATTTTGAAAAAAGTGGAGAAATTTTGGGAACAGTCAACAAAAAAATAAAACTTACGATAGTGCACGCCACTTGGAACTGCACGGATCCCATAGTCAGTCCCCACGCACGCGTTTTCAAAACGATCGCCTAGCGTAGGAAAGTATTTATATACGATGCGATAAAACAAACTTTATTAACAATAAACAAAATATTCTAAATATGGGTTGAGAAAGCATTCCTTCAGCTTTAAAATGAGCCCATGACGGTGACATTATCTTTAAAAATAACCGAGATATTAGAGTTTAAGTGATGACGCGGCAGACGATTTTGTTCCAATTTTTAAGACTTTAACATTAAATATTTCGAAAACTATTTGACATAGGCCTTTAAAATTCAGTATACTTTGTTTTTGCAAGGTTATCGACAAATGCTATAATTTTTAAGAGAATCGGTGAAACCAAAATTTCCCTCTATCCGTTTTCACGTGGAATGGCTCCACAGTGAAAACACTCAGGCATTATATCTCTTACGATTCTCCCCGCCTTTTCCAAAAGATTTTCATTCATAAAAGACAAACGTTTCCATCGTTAAATCGAAGGAGCAATTTGTCGAGCGATTTGTGCCAGTTCATCGAGCTTCTCGGAAATACGAGAAACGCGCCTCGGTAATTGGCTGAATAACGATCTAAAACGAATCGTGGGCAAGCAATCGAGGCTAGATGTCTATCTAAGCAGAATAGCGCGACCGCGCGACAGCTATATTGCAAAAGCAGAAGCCTAGCCGGCAATCCGCCGCTCCATATTCACAATAACGATATTCGGGGCTGGTTACATGCCCGCGGGCTGAACGGGGGATGTAGAAGTGATTCCCGCGCAACGCTCGCTCCGTTTCCCCTTATAAGCGCCCTCGTAGTTTGCGCTAGTTAGCTCCTGGTGGCCGCGACTTTGTCAAACGCATCACGTCGATCTACTAAGTACACGTTACGGGCTCCTCGTGGTCGACGCTTCAATGGAGTCATAAATTACCGAACAGCGAGGAAGAGGCGTAGTCGGCCGAATGTGTCCTGTTTGCAAATCCGCGGCGCAACGTGGTTATGATTTATGATTCATATGTGTGACGAGGGTCAACGCGAGAAGGAATGCACCAGGCCATCACGTACACGTACTGCGAGCACTGTGGTTTACGAACGGGCATATGCTCGCAAGGCACGTGCTCGTTAAAGAGAATTACGCCTCGTCTCTCAACTGTTGCATTGTCTTAAGCCCGGCGTTTATTTATTCCGCATAATAAAACGTATTTCGCCCGAGACGATCGACGTCGGTGAGGGATCTCGCGAGAAATAACCGCTGGGTGGTGAAAAGCTTCCAAATATTTTGTGTCGCGTGGCCATTCTCGAAAAAACGCCCCATTGCTGGCAAAGTTTTGTGCAAATCGTGGAGAAAAGCTAGCAATTTCGAAGACGGCACGGAGAAGTTTTTTTTCTTTCAGAAAAGCAGAACTATCGGTAAAAGAAATTCTTTGGAATAAATTTTCAAGTATGACGAAGGTATGCGTTGGTTGTTTTATATTCCACCTCGGATATTCCGTTCTACAAGATCGCGCCGTGTCGAAAATTCTCGCTGTTGAATATTTAACACGATCGGCTAATTATGAACACTTGGACGAGCGCCACGGTATAACGAACGAACGCACCGAAGTTATTCGACTCACAATGTCGGTGTCAATCCGGATTTCCTTAATGTTTTTCTACTCGGCGCATTTTTAACGGGTTATAAATAGCAGGCAATCGCGATTATACCTTAATCGCGACGGCGAGTGAAAGAGAGCGACGGGAGAGAAAGGTGGAGACACTGTTGGTGACAAACAACGATAAACGCGAAACCGTTGGAATAACGAGCCAGTGATAAACCTTTACCGAACGGATTCTTTTCGCAGGATTTATTTACTTTTCCCCATAAATTAAGCGCAATTTACGATGATGCATTTCGCACGCCCACGGGCTTCAGCCCGTATGATTTAAAACAGCAAGTGCGCTCGCTCGAGGGTTAAAATCGTGCTCTGCCAAACGCTTCGAGAACTAAAAACGAGTTCTTCCTGCTTTAACTTTTCGCAACGTAAATTCTTCCGTCTTTTTGCGAAGAAGCCACGTCGTTCTTTTGCGTGGGCCCAGATAAATCTGGCGGGATACTGAAAGAAGGAAGGGGAACTCGAATTCATATTTAGGTATTTAGGCTAAGTAAGCAATTGAGGAAAATAGCAAAATATTTTTGACCATAACATTTTATTTTCTAATAAAAAGTAGACAGATCTAGAATAAAATATCTATCTATTTTCCCTAACACCGAAAGTGAAGGGTGATCTTGAATCAACTTCCAACCTGTAGCAAATTAACAATAATTCATAGAAGAGTTATCAATTGAATCAATTTTAAAATCGTCTCAACGCTTTTGAATTAAAACATTTAATGATATTTCGCGGAAAGGGCGGCAGGCGCTTATTAACCTAGGGTCGCTAAATCTCCAAAGCCGCCCCTTGAACACGTAGATCCCAAATAATAGAATTCGAATTGCAATCATCTGAGAATTCACGAGGAATGTCTGAAATCTAAAAGAATCTTGGCCAAGTTCTGATTAGTCTTAATATTTGTGTTGCGGTCAATATTAGAGCAAATCACCCTGAGAAGCGAATCACATAAAATGTTACGCTCCCATTTTAACGAGACCTCGTAAGTAGATAGAGAATCGCGATATATTTCACCCAGATACAGACACTTACCTAGACACCGAATGGTTAACAAGATATCTCACGATAAGCAACGTGAATATTCTCTTCGATCAAGCGTCACCGTCGTGTTCGTGAATAATTTACGATTCTTTTATACTACCAGTGCTTAGGATTGCGAATCCAGGGAGGGGCGATAAATCGAGGGTTTTCGCGTATATCGAGACACTCTGTACAGACATTGCGCGTCGATTGTAATTAATGAGGCGAGGTTATTGATGATGTAAAGGAAACATGGCGAGGCTCGGGCAGCATCATTTTCGGAACTCGTTTTACCAGTCGCAACAAAGCGACGGATAGAACCGTTGTTCGGATCCACGGCTAGAGCCTTAGGGATCCGATATAATTAATTAGCAACAGCGTTAAATGGACGCGTCAGCGGGAACCAGTTTTTAGTCCTGTAATTAACGATCCGGGATAAGATCGTCCTTCTTTGTTCGTTATAACGTTATGTTTACTTTCGTGCGGCAGCTCGGGCATGCGATTTACACAATCGACGTGTTCAAACGTTCTCCCGAGGGACTTGAGAATACCACCCCTGCGAGCGAATTGCGCTGCGCAGCGATTCTTTTGAGAGGATTCTTCTGATGGAAGTTCCGTAAATTCTATTGTACCGTTCGATCCCATTTTTCTCAAAAGAGAGTATATCTTATATCAGGGTGGCCCTTATTTTTAACTTGCGATTTATTTTGCTCCCACACCGTTATATGGTTGCATTTCATTAAAAAATAGTCCCTCAAAAAGATGATTGCAAACGGACAACAGGAAAGGGTGCCGGCCAGGCCTTAAAGTCTAGAATTCATCTATGGTTAGAATTTGAAGAATTTCTCGAAAATGGTAAGCCCTATCGAAATTTTGCTCAAATAATATAAAAAGAGCACTCAATTTTCTACAATTACTGTATATATAAGATTTTTCGTGCTCCCAACCAGTTTTTAGATAATAGCGTTTGAATATAGAGAGGTCCGCGCCTCGCGCGCCCCACCTGTATGGCGTGACGTATTGTCCATACGCGTGTAGTTGCCGACCTCTCTATATTCAAACGCTATTATCTAAAAACTGGTTGGAAGCACGAGAAAATTATATATACAGTAATTGTAGACAATTGAATGCTCTTTTAATATTATTTGAACAAAATTTCGATAGGACTTACCATTTTTGAGAAATTCTTTAAATTCAAAACATTGATGAATTCTAAACTTTAAGGTCTGTTCGGCACCCTTTCCTGTTGTCTCATTGCAATGAACTTTTCCAGGCACTTTTTTTTATCAAATGGCACCGTTCTAGGGGGTGAGAGCAAAGAAATAAAAAAAAAAGTTTCGACACGTATAAATAAGGGCCATACTAATATTACGTATTTTCTTTTTAACTGATGGATAGTAAAGAATTCTACTTTTCATCTTTAAAGTTGCACGAAAATTGTCATGAGGAATAGTACAATAATGATTATTACTGTACTATTTATGGGAGGCATGAGATCTAGTCAGAAAGGGCCCAAAGGTTCCCAAGCCCTACGAGGATCTTAACGAAGGAGAAACAAAATTCCACATCCTTCACTGGCTTTTTCGCCAAGAAACGCCTTGTAGCTCGCCAATAACATTGTTACAAAAGAAACACGGTGCAGCGTGTTATTGGCACGCAAGGTACAGCCGCAACATCGTTCAGGCGGAGAAGAGTAGCAACACCTACAGCAGAGCGTTGTATCACGTCCCTTTCACCCTCCCTGCCCCTTAGGTGGAAATGGATTTCACCCCTGTGGGCCATTATCCACTTCCGTCTGCCAGTGCTATCGATGCTCTTCATAATCTATCTACAAGCTAGTGACGGATAATTTCCCTTGTATCAACTATTATAGTAGCTAACTCGAGGAAAGAATCGCCTTGACAGACCATCCCCCACTCAGTTGCTTGGCTAATGATTCGCGTATGTACCCAAAGCTGGACGCTATTTGGTAAAAGTAGCGATGGGTTCGAACACACGGCGATCATTTTTGTTCTACCAAATACCGCTCACTTCTAACAAACTGAACCTGAAATGTCCAATGCTTTTATAGAGATATTAAACTCGAAGCCAGGGAGCTCGAAGATCTTCACCCAAAGAAGTACCATTTACTCTTCAGAGGAATTACATCGAAACCCTTGAAAGTACGCTTGGCAACGGAGAGGTCGCGCCTCCCTGCTCGAAACCTTCCCCACCGGTCAAGCTGATTCTCTGCTCGCCACCAGGAGGGCAGGGTGGCATCGATCCGCCAGGGAAAACCGTGCCAACGTGTGGACGAGCTATTAGCGGCGAGCAAAAAGAAATAAGCAAATTACTTAACACTTGTGCCGCCGCGGGAAGATGGCACCGCGGTCCGGAGAGGACCGTGAATATTTAAGAATCCGCGCGCGGCGCGGCGAGGGGCGGCCGGGGGGGGGGGGGAGAGGACTGGGGAAAAGCCTCGTACGCGCTCCGACGCCGCGTATTACCGTGTGCATATTTACAGACACGTGCACTTTCGCGCCTCGGATCTCTCGAGAAAGACGATTATTTGCATCGCGACACCTCCTCGCTAAGCCGGCCGGTTTATTTACTTATTTACTTCCCTGTCCTTCGCGTGTGGACCGCCAGCCTCTTTCACCGTGGCCGTCTCCTCAGTCCACCTTCTCTCGTCTTGCCTCCACTCCACCGAAAGGAGGAAACGCTCCGCGCGGTCCAACCTCTGCCCGGTCCTCCGCGAATTCTTCAATTTCGAAATTCCGCCGACCGAAGTCAACCGAGACGAGGCCCCCCTTCGCAGCGGGGGCTCGTGTTCGGAGCCTTTTCATCTTCTTTCGGTGCTTCAGCGGGTTGGGTTCATCGTTATGATGGAATTTTATGAGGGGCCGCGAAGTGCAGAAGCGTTCGAGCTTCTTACGGGTTAAGAAACGTATTTCTATTGTGGGATATTAAATTGTAGGGCAATTTGCTTTTAGTCAGTTGGGACTGTTGATCTGTTTTTTTTTTAAGATTCTTGATTGAAGAATGGTTTTAGTTGCGTGAGAAGGATGGACAATGAAGGTATGGTCGATGGTGAGAAAGAAAATTATAGCATTGGGTATGATTTGATTTTTAGAAGTTTCTATTGGTGGTAATACTAATCTATTCAAGATTTTATGAATATAGAGATCCCCTTTAAAAGATATTTTTTTATGAATATCATATTTTTTTAGAATAATGACAGGATGAAAATAAAGGACGTTCTTTCGTGCTAGGAACAAAAAGTTAAAATTTGGGATGCAGGTGATCCAACATTGTATTCACGAAAGATCGCCTGGGTGCAAGAAATATAAAAATGAGGCAATTTTCGAAGCACCTTTCGTGCCAAAATGTTTCCATGCCACTTATTTGAAGCATTAAAGAGAAGAAGGTTCCCCAGTAATAATACCTTGACACAGAATATTTCCGGGGGCGAAAGAACAAAATCCTTTTCATTTAGTATGCAATTATTTACTTAGTAAACGATACACGCGGTGTGCGTGCGAAACGCGATCTTCCCTACTTTATAATTACGTACCGTTTCTGCCCCTTTTTCCTTTTTCCTTTTTCTCCATTCTTTTGGGTTTTTAAGTAAGAGACTCAAATACCGAAGCCACGGTCTTAATAACAACTAACAACTTACAATATGTTTCCAACTTAATTACACATCCAATCTTCATCGTATTACCGAGATAACATCTAAGTTATTGCAAAAATTCGTTCACCAAGAGATGCAAAACAGTGACTCAAGCATTGACAATTCGAATAATCCGATCTCCTCAAAATCTCCAAAATTTATTCCACCTTGAACGGTAAACCTGCTCAGAGCTTCCCGCAATCACAATCCTTTTCAGGGATGACAATTTCGTAGCGCCTGACCACCGAAGCAATGCACGCCGATACGATCTGTTAATAATAACGTTCAGCAATATCAGTCCCCCGCATCAAAGTTATCTAAAAATATTCCGAATCGCGGATTGAAGTGTCCTCCCACTATCGACACCCCGACACGGTTCTCCCAGAAATCACTTGGTCGGGACTATCTCTCGCAATGTTCATATCTATACATATCCCTCGCAGTCAGGGCTCCGAGTAATCTTTATGAAATCCAATTCCCATGCCCCACGCCCACGCGGTGCGACCGATTTTCCGTACGGAGAAAAGGGGGAGGTGCACGAGTACAGTTAGCCGATCAGAATATTCAAGAAGCCCGCGACGGCTCTTGGCGCTCGTGGCCCCGTCCACGTCCACGAGCTTTCGAAATCGCCGGGCAGGGTCTCGGGCGATTTCGCGGTGGACGCGGTCGAATGCAGCTCGCATCGGCCTGTTACCACGGCGATATGTAAAACGCAGTCACGGCCCGACGTGCACGGTTTGCATACGGGCAAAGGTTCCCTCTGCCTGTTGTTTACAGTATTGAGCAGCACGAGGACGAACGACGCGCGGAGGAAGGTCGAAGAGAAAGGGCGCGGCGAGGAGCTGCACCGCGAGCGGACGGTGTCGCGGCCGCCGGTAAATTCGTGAAAACGAGCAATGCTAGTCGTTAGGAGAGGCATTTTAACTTAATTCGCCGGTTGAGCTTCCTGAGGATGAAAACTATGGCCCTTATTTATACGTGTCGAATTTTTTTTTGTATTTCTTTGCTCTCGTCTCCTAGAATCTAAAAAATAGCCCCCGAGAAAGTTTATTGTGATGGGACAACAGGAAAGGGTGCCGAGCTGGCCTTAAAGTTTGGAATTCATCAATGTTTTGAATTTGAAGAATTTCTCAAAAATGATAAGCCCTATCGAAATTTTCTTCAACTGATATTAAAAGAGCATTCAATTTTCTACAATTACTGTATATATAATTTCCTCGTGCTTCCAACCAGTTTTGAGATAATAGCGTTTGAATATAGAGAGGTCGGCAACTACGCGCGTATAGACAATACGTCACGCCATACCGATGGGGCGCGTGAGGTGCGGACCTCTCTGTATTCAAACGTTATTATCTAAAAAATGGTTAGAAGCACGAAAATCTTATATATACAGTAATTGTAGAAAATTGAGTGCTCTTTTTATATTATTCGAACAAAATTGCAATAGGGCTTATCATTTATTAGAAATTCCTCAAATTCAAAGCATTGGTGAATTCTAAACATTAAGGCCTGGTCAGCACCCTTTCCTGTTGTCCGATTGCATTAATCTTTTTCAGGGACTATTTTTTTATGAAATGGAACCATATTAGGGGGTGAGAGTAAAAAAAATTGCAGGTTCAAAATAAGGGAACAGATACGGAAACACGGGGAGTATTTGTGAATAGCTCTTGAGCTTCTTTCTTGCATCTCATAAGAAGAACTCTGGCGGGCCTAGAGTGTGTGTGATCAATCTTCAGCGATCGAGTATGGTGACCACTAACTACTCTACAAACCTTTCCAGCACTGCTCCGCAACCGGTGTGTCCCGGGACGATGCTAAGTGTGCTGCGGCGCAATGCCTCCAAGAGGAGAAAAGGCAAAAGCTTTTGTTCACCAAAGCTTTTCATAAATAAATACCGCGGAATTTCGGGAAGGCCTTATGCGTGCCGAAGATGCGAAAACTTTGCGGAGGTCTGCTCTACAGTATCTGACACCCGACAAGAATCCCGAACGTCGAAACACCTCGAAACGCTTGTTCCAACATGGACTGCCCCAAACTAGACCCAGACGATTCAATCCCCTGCGCAAAGGGGTGTACCCCGATATCCGCCTGCTGCATAGAGGCAGCTAAACGCTCGTGGTATTCGCGTGACAACGCGTGACGCAAAGAAGCGCGAGCCTCTGGCCATCGTGCGGACCGCACAGACGGGCGAGACAGGGTGGAAGATGTGGGCAGAAGAAGGAGGCCCCGGGAACAAAGTATTCAACCGGAGGCATGCGCTGGTGAATGTCGATGTCGGGACGCGGACGCGCGGACGTTGATATGGTTGCAAGGAACTCCGTACGAACGGCTCGGCCGACTGCGGAGAGGAGAGGCTTGGGGGCGGGGAGGGGGCGCGGGACGAGGGGAGAGATTTCGATTCGGCTGGTGGGTAAAACACCGGGGCCACGAAGGAGGAACAGGGACGGCAGATCTTGCACAAGTCCGGCGAAAAAAGAGGAGCTTGCCGGGTGACCAGACACCACGAGATCCGCGCCGTTAGGCTGGCGAGAAGGAGGTTGATGCAACGCGCCCCGGAGCTTTTCGACGCGAAAAACAGCGAGTTTCGAGAGGGATCTCCAGGGCTGTCGCGTCGGCGCGGTTCGACGTCTCAGCGGAAAGGTTGCTGAAGTTTCAGGGGAACCTGAGACGTCGCTGCCAGTGCTCCAAAGCAACGGCCTTGGAACCACGGATTGTAGAGGATTGGAAAGGCGTGCGTAGCTTTCCAGAGGGGGGAACTTTTTGAAAGGGGAGCCAGGGGAGAGGGGCGGTAAGACGATGTCCTGGGGGTCTTCGATCTGCTGAGTTCCTTTTGAACAGGTGAGGTACTATTATTGCACAGAGAGAAGTCTGTCTGCCGCTGTGACGATTGGATTGTGTCATCGATTGGTGCACACTCATAACAACAGGGCAAACGTATTTTTAAACGATTTTGTTATTGGCAATTTTGGCACAATGTAACAGAAGGAGGTTCAGCCTGCCAGGAGACTTCTTTCTGTGCAGTAATAGTATGTCGGATAGCTGATAGTGATCTTTGTGGGAGGAGGCTTATGTCAACGTGCTTGGATGTAATTATATTTTGGAGTTGAAGAAATGGAAAATGCTATAGGAATTTTAGTGGAATTCCTTGGGAACTTACTGAATGCAGCTGCTTTGGGTGTTAGGTGCCCTAAGAGATCGATGTAGGGGAAGTTAGACGTGCAATTGAATACTTGCAATCAATTTTCTCAACGAATTTTGAAAAACAAACTCTTAAAGGTCCTTTAGACGCTGATACATGCTGCATGAAACGCTGATACATGCTTCACGATACATGTTGCTACGTCTGTAGATTGGTTTCCGTGCTTCAGCATCAGAAGCGGAACTGGCATCTTGCTCATCAGCTAGGCGCGTGAGCGAGATGCAAGTTTCATGAAACCTGTATCAATGTTTCAGTGCAACATGTATCAGCATCTGGAGGCCCCTTTACGTCGCGCAATATAGACTCCCCTTAATCCTCATACGCCGCGGCAAGTACTCAACCGTTCGGAGCCTAACTTCAGATGGCCCCGGATGCCATCCTGCCGCTCGTGTCCCATGTCAGTGGCGGCTGCTCCGCCAAAAACTCCATCCAGCATTCAGCTGGGTTCTCGAAAGTGCGTTCATTTAAGGATTCCTACGGTGATCCATATTTTTCTGACGGAGGGCCGCGGGGTGCGTCCTCCGCCGGTGCTGGTAGAAGGCCCTCTGCAGAATCTCTGTGGCCGCGCGGAATCTCGGATAAACCTTACTTCTCTTTCGTTCACGTGCCCCTCTGTCTTTTCCACCGGCCGCTTCTTCCTCCTCCTCTTCTTCTCCACCTTCATCCTCCCGTTTCACCTCGCCCGAACCGTCTCCCCCTGCCCGTTCCTCCTCTTCCTCCTTTTTCCTCCCTGCGAGCACCGAGTGCTCCCTTCTGGTTCCCCAGGTCGTCGACGTTTCCTCTCTCTCTCTTTCTCTCTCCCCCCCCCCTCTCTCTCTCTCTCGCGTATCCGTCGTCCCTGTCAGCCGCCACCGCCTCTCCGTCCCGCCGACGACGTCCAGTCGAAAAAGACGGTGTATATACGTATGGCATACCTCGTGCAGCCGCGCCACGAGGCCTTCTCGTGCGAGGTACTCAACCTTCTTTGCATCTACCGGTCTCCTCTCTACCCTCGCCTCAGACGGGTAAACGTCTGACCTCGTGCGACCCACCTGTTCCCCCGAAGTACAAGGTGAGTCGCAACGAACACGGGGAGAAGGAAGACGAAGAATCAGTAGGTGGAGGAAGCGGAATGGCTCTCCGCACGATAGAATCGCGGAGCGGACCCGCTCGCGTCGCCAGACGACAGAGAGTCGCCTTTGATCTCCGGCAGATCTGGATCACGGAAGTCGCCTGAAGAACAAAAGGGGGCGAAGTTCGCCGGGACGGCATTGGGGATCAAAGATGGTCGCGTCGCCCGGCCGGAACGACTTTCCCGAGAACAACTCCAGCCGACGTCTGCTGCACCCCTCCGCGCCGCTCTCCGTTCCGTCGGGGCTGGTCCGGGTTCCGCGAAATTGTCGCGGATAACCGTGCGCGCGTTCGAATCGGGATGAGAATAGTTTGTTGTTTCGCGAGTTCCCGATTTAGATGGTCGTAACGTTCCATCGCGGCAACGCCGGCCCCGCGAGCGGGTCTCTGGGATCAGGGAAGAGCTCCGTGGCATCGAGTGATCCGCCCGGGAATGAAAATAACGGTGGCGTCCTGGCCCGTTTGTTGTTTTAGAAAGCGTCTACGGTTTGCATAATTCGAGGATCGAACGGTCTCCGGCCTCCGGCCGGCTCCTCGAGATCCGAGCATCGGCTGGCTCTGGAGTTTCTCCGATTATCATCGATCCCTGGCGACGGGGCTCCACCGGCGGTACTCCGACTACGCCTTTGACGCAAGAGTACGTTTAACCCGTTGCGAAAGATAACCGCATCGGACTATGGATCCCCTAAGTCGCGGCCCAGACGGTGCGCGCAAAGATAGATCCGTAAATTGATCAAAGGTTCTGTTTGCACAAGTTCAGATGGCCAACGGATCCGCTGCTGCTCCGACTTAAACACACCCCTACCGAAATAGCCGGAAACGCGCAACGTGATTAGGGGATCCTGCCGAGAGAGTTATGCATCCGAGGAGATTCAAGAAAATAGTGTGTATTCGACTGATTTTGATCGGGGCATTCTATAATTATTCCGAACAGTGTATGATCGACTGTGACGCAAGAACCATTTGAAACACTTTCAATGATAAATGCGGATATCACTGAGCTGAGATTTGTACTCTGAACATCGGGGTACCCGAATTATTCGTGGGTGAAATTGAATATCCAACTTGATTAGCTGTGAAAAAACACCAGAGGACTTTCGTCAATATCGTTGCGCGACTTGATTTATGCTTTCGAGGTATTTTAATACAAAGGAACAGCTTCCAGAGGATCCTTCGCGATCTTCTCTGAATCCGCCGAAGGAGCTTAAAAATAGGGAATTCGCGAATTTAAATGCGTTTGTTTTTTAAATTCTCACCTTCCACCCACGGCAGATTACTCATGCCGTATGTTAGTCATATCTTTTTCTAGAGAAAACCCGTGAACCAAGTTACGTCATAGCAGATTAAACCTCTCCCGTAATTCTGCTTACTCACGTTCGCGGAACATTACGATCATCACCTTCGAATGTTCAGTACTCCTCTTGAAAGAGACGCGTCTATCACAAACGTTTCTAGAAATTCGGATCGTGGAAACCTTCTACAGACCCTCGATTATATTAACCACCACTTCTTCCCACTTCAACGGAAGCCTGCAACCTGCCTTGCGCCAATTTTAGAATCTCACGCGGCCATCTACATTCCATTCGTTCCTAAAAAAGTGCATTACAATTCAAAAGAGACGATCTCTCTCCCCCCGAAGCTCCCCCGAAGCGTCTCCCGGCAATCTAATTCAAAGAAAAAATCCTCCGCGAGTCAAGGATGGTGGAAGGAATGCGTGGCAGCGACGAGAAAACTCATCGCCACCGGCACACCCACATCGAGCACCGCCGTTTGCAACAATCGCATAATGGAGGAGACCTCTAATGCCCCGCAAACTTTTCACGCCGGTTTCCCTAACGGTGTCCCGAGGAACGCGGGCCCCATCCCCTTCAAGGCCGTCCCGATAAAAATCCCATTGGCTTTTCGGCTGGACGCTGGCGAATGCTGATCGATGCACGCCGAATTCCCCGAGACGGGAGTTATTTTTAGTCGAAGCCGCGTGGAAGGGGCCCGTAAGTGTCGTAAACGTAAAAGACCGCGTGTCCCGGGTTCCAAACGTGCACGCGTTGCGTGGGCGCGTTCTGCTGCATGCGTGCTCGCGCGCGCGCGCGCGCGTTCACGGGTCCGTGCGTGCGTACGGTGAACGACCGGAGGGCAAGGACGCCACAAGGACACGCCCTAACACACGTTCGCGCGGCGTCCACGCGCGAGCGCGCGCGCGCACGCGCTCTCGGAGCGGCGCGCTCACGTGCGCGTGCACGCGCGTGTCAACCCTTTTCCGCGCCAACTCGCCAACGCGGACTCCTTCTTCTATTATCCCCGCGATAACTATGCACACGCGCGTCGGCTACTGCGCGCGCAAGCCTGTGTTCGGAACTCGGTGTTTGGGTGGCCACGAAGGGTCGAAGGTAGGTACTTGGCTCCCGAGGAGACCGAGATCCCTCGGACGGCTGTGTTGCGGCTCGTGCGGATATGGCGAAGTAATCTGGGACACGCTCGAGCGGCGCGGAAAGGGACACTTCTGAAGTTATACGGTGTGAAATGAGTTGTTAATTGATTGCAGTTATTTGGGTGATTACTTGATAGCGTTAGGCTCGAGCGTGACGCGTAACCAACCGCTTCAAACGCCGGAAGGACTAACGCGTGAACGGAGAACGACCGGAAGGATGATGAAGGAGGACGATAATTAGACTGGCGGAGGAGTCTAGTCCGCCGCGTGGAAAGGTTGTTGAGCTCGTTATTATGAGTTATGTCATTTGGTATGGGTTTGGGTGGCCAGGCTTGAAAGAACCTTCTCTTTCCTCAATGAGGATGTAACTTCTCATTTGTCTATGCCATGTCTTGTACTTTCTACAGGGTGTTCCATAGGAAGTTGCTGAAACGGAAATCCTGGACCGATGACTGGCGATGGCACCCGAGTGGGATAGATTGGCCCCCATACTCACCGGATTTAAACCCTTGCGACTATTTTCTATGCTCTATGGGGATACATAAAGAGCAATTGTTAGGGCGAGGTAGCCGAATATGACGACCTCTCCTAATATGAGACTCCAGCCTATTTCTCTACTAACTAACCGTGTATTTGTTGTTTCGTCTGCACAGTGGGGTTGTAATCAAATTTTGCGTCATGAACGTTTTTGAAGTGGTTCGATTAAATTATAAATACCTATAAAGTGCATAATGATTTTTAGAAATACCTACTGTTGTATTGACGTGCGTTACGAAAAATAGCACGTTTCATTTTTCTTACGAAAAACAGCACAATTTTCGTAAGAAAATTGAAACGTGCTACTTTTCGTAAGAAAATTGAAACGTGCTACTTTTCGTAAGAAAATTGAAACGTGCTATTTTTCGTAAGAAAATTGAAACGTGCTACTTTTCGTAAGAAAATTGAAACGTGCTACTTTTCGTAAGGAAATTGAAACATGCTACTTTTCGTAACGCAGGTCGGTATAGTGCTTGCAATGGAGTTTTAGGCTTACTAGTTGTATATCATTAAATGACATGGGCATCCGGAAGGGGAGGCAAAAGGGGCAGTTGCCCCCCTGGCTTTTGAGAAAAAATCGCTTATTTTTCAAAACTGATCTTTATTAAGTTTATACTAAAAAGGGGAATATTTTTAAATTTCGGTTTTAAATTTTTAATTATATCGGCACTATAAAATGGGTTAAAAAAAGCAAGGGGGTATATTTTTTTTTACCACTATCCCAAAGTTGCCCCCCACCCCCTGGAAAAAAGTCTTCACTTCGAAGCTACTTAATAGTTATCCTGTTATTGTTTACGAATATGAGACCCGTGTAAGTTCAACTAATGAGAGTGAAGAAGAAATTCTTCGGAATGATGAAAGTGATTAAGAAAGAAAATTATGATGCAGAATGCTTGTTTTGCACAGGTCTTTATTCTTCAACTGTGCTAAGTGAACAATGAGTTAACTGTACGTATAAAGTTATAATGGGCCCATGAATACTGCGATAGTGAAGAAATAGATTTCACATGCCGACTTAATAAAAAAAGAAAGAAAAATTAAGTTTCTGGAAGAAACAAACTGGGTCTGATATTAGGAACCCATTTATTTATCTGCGTATTTGAATGACTTTCGTTTTTATTTTATTATGAAGAAAGCGAATCTTAGTTATTGTACTTTCCAGTAGGTTGCTAAAGAATACATATTCTACTTTTAAAACGTGTATCGAATTTTAATAAAAGTGTTCTCAGTCAAGAGTTATGATATTTTTAAGAAATGGGTCTCATATTCTACTTTACCCTAAGCTGAAAATCTCAAAACACTGGCCGAATTAATTGCAGCAATTAAAAAAGTCGTACGTGGCATCACAAATGATATAGCCCACGTTTTTTATAGTTTTCGAAAAAGAATTCATTTTTGTATGACCACCACTAATCCATCTAAAGTCTGCTTTTTTTTAAATCAATGCAACAAACCCATAAAAAAACAATTCGTTACATATGCATGCATGCTCGTTTAAAATTGCCTTCCTTCATCTACTCAAATCCTCATAAACTTTTTACTTGAGTGCGCGTACATAAAAATAGCAGCCGTTTGCTTTCAGCAAGTTCCTATTGGAACGCCCCATCTCTTGTGGATATATTCCACCTTCACCCTTGCCGAACGTCAGAAATCGACGTTGACAGCCGTGCACCTTTGAGGGGCCTTCCCCGTGTACCTCGCAGGTGTTGCTGCAGCTAGCGATCGTAGACGTATTCCCTCCCCTTTAAGCTTTTGCAGCACGGAATGGCGTGAACGACCTTCGTCAACTCTCGTTTTAATCATTCCTCGCGAGCGCAAAGGTTCGCGGGGAACGCGTGCCAGAGGAATCCGCCGGCCGTCCCGGCATAAGCAGCGCGCGGGATCGTGTATACGTACGCGCGAGTCGAAAAAGCGACGCTACCTACGGAATGACCTGATATTACAGGAAAGACGCCGCTGACACGTCCCCGGCATTCCACGCGCCGTAAATCAGCGACGAAACCGCAGATTATCCACCGATGGCCTCGAGTCATATACTCGTTACACACTCGCCCCTCTTTACGCCCTTCTCCACGCGCTGATTGCCTTAACGAGTTTTTGATTCAATGTTTATGCATTGTTGCGATGCGATGTGCGCCGGGCGGAGCTGCTAATCGAAAGAGCGATCAGCTCCGAAGCGGGGCTGTGTATCGATGTTTCCCCGCAGAAAGTACTGGAACAGTGGAGCGTCAAGGGTCGGCGCATCGTAGCAGCGAGCACTTAGCGTCTGCGAAGCTAAGCTCGCCCTGAATCCAATTCGGACGGCAAGGCTTCAGAGATGAAGAAAAGTGGAGAGTTAATATATCCCGGATTCCACAGAGGACTGTTCAGCTTTGAGAAGAAATCTCAAGTCGGTGATTTATATGGCAAAAAAATGGCAATTCTTAGTGAACAATTTTAATTAGCTTGTGAATGGTCACTGGGTGGTTCTTATATTCAACTTGCAATTTCTTTTGCTCTCACCCTCTAATATGGTTCCATTTCATAAAAAAATAGTCTCTGGAAAAGTTCATTGCAATTGGACAACAGGAAATGGTGCCAAACAGGCCTTAAAGTTTAGAATTCATCAATGGTTTGAATTTGAAGAATTTCTCAAAAAGGGTAAGCCCTATCGAAATTTTGCTCAAATAATATAAAAAGAGCACATAATTTTCTACAATTACTGTATATATAATTTTTTCGTGCTTCCAATCATTTTTTAGATAATTGCGTTTGAATATAGAGAAGTCGGCAACCACTCGAATATAGACAATACGTCATCACAAGTGGGACACGCGAGGAGCGGACCTCTGTATATTCAAACGTTATTATCTAAAACATGGTTGGAGGCACGAAAAAATGATGTATACAGTAATTGTAGAAAATTGAATGCTCTTTTAATATTATTTGAACAAAATTTCGATAGGGCTTACCATTTTTGAGAAATTCTTCAAATTCAAAACATTGATGAATTCTAAAGATTAAGGCCTGGTCGGCACCCTTGCCTGTTGTCCGATTGCAATAAACTTTTGTCGGGGACTATTTTTTTATAAAATTGAACCATATTAGGGAGTGAGGGCAAAAGAAATCGCTGATGGAAAACCCTAATGCTCACAGTTTAATAACGCACATTAAAGAAAAAGAAGACGAAGCTTCAAGAAGTCTGTCTTCTCCAATTTGTCCACTACATAATAAGCTATTCGCTGCTCCTATTCGTCCTCAACCAATACGTTACGCACATTATCCTCCCAACACGGTTCAACTTACAATTCGCTCAAGGACTTCGAATTAGTCCACCCCGCTTAGAAACGCCGCGAAAGTATCGAAGCCCTGGTGAATATCGCCCCGACGATGTCGCGTTTCCCCGACGGAAGTTTTAGAACCGTTCGTGTCTCGGGCCGAGACATCCCGGGTAATTAGCAGGCGAAACGATCGGAACGGATCGCGTGACCGTTTTCGAAGGTGCAGCCACGCCATGTTGGAAAAGAGACTGCCAACCTCTCTCGCAATCGTTGATCTTATGTCCAAAGTTACAGGCTTTATTACGACTTCTCCGAGGGAATACGCAGAAAACGATACACCTCTCTCTCTCCTCCTCCTTCATCCCCGCTCCTCTCCCCTTCCCCTCCCGTCTCTCTCCCTTCCTCCTCCCCCCGAATCTGTCTGTCTTCCCTCTTTTTATAATTTTTTGTTCTCCCTCACAGCCAGGCAGATCGCGTCTCGGTCGATGAACTTCCTGGAACGATCTTGCGATTGCCTCCCGATGCTTTTTCTCCCCTTTTTTGTTTCCCCTCCCCCTCCCGTCCCTCCCGAAACCCCTCCTCTTCGTACTTTTGTTTCTTTCTCTCCTTTTCTTCTTGAATCCACGCAATGTCGGACACCGTCGCGAGGCGTACCGACAGAGATCGTGCCTTCTGCGGCGCGCAAACACCGAGCCCCCGGGCCCCGCCGAAAAACTCGCGAAAAAGGCTTATTAGCTCTCGCTCGTGTCCCTCCGAGCTGTTTGTTCCTCTGTCTGCCGGCCCCGCGGCTACCCGGCCAATTAACGGATTTTCGCGAAAGCCCGCGACGGTCTGTTTAGCACGTTTCCCCCCCAGAAATGCCACTTGCGGCTGCGGATCGAACCGAAGCATTCGGAACGGTGACTGAGGGGGGGGCGCGGTGTGAACGTACTTTATGCCGAGCCGCTTAGGTCTCCCCTATGCTGTCCAGTTGGCGGGGCTGCGAAGACAATCGACGAGTCGAGGGATTTGACAAATGATCCATCGACAGAAAGCTTTAATGTTGTGAAGAGCAATTTCTTCTTTTAAAATCCCCCGTTTGATCTTCTGAAGTTATCGCCAACCCTTTCTCTGCCACTACTTCGATAAAAGATTTGGACGAAATCTTTGCAACGCGAAATCACTCCGCTTCTTTTCCCCCTCCAATCGCTTCCGCCGCAGACCGACCGAAAGTAACGAGGGACCAATTACCTACTACGTAACGACGAGGAGAAAAACTACGGCTGGAAAAGGTAGAGCACGCGAGCGCGCTCGAAGGAGGTACAACGCTGTTCGCGGAATATGTGCACGGCGATCAAGATCTGTTATCCCTGGAAAGAGGATAACGCAACGGTTGAGGGATCAAGGGACTAGGGAAAGGCGGAGGAGAATGCCCGAGGAAGGAGGACGTTAAAGGAGAATTTACCTTTCGAGAAGGAAGGATCTCATTCTTCTTTCCTGGAAGAAGGAGCGCTATAAAACCGCGGACCAAAGTGAAAAAGCCTGAACGGTACGCAGAAATGCAACGTCGCCGAGGCTACGTTTCTGGGAAAAAGTCTGCTCGCTGCTCCGTTCTGAATAAGACACCGCATCTATAACGACGCGGCGGTGATTCCTTTTTTTTTTAAGGGAAATCGTGGTATTAGGGCGCTGCCCGTTGCTTCCTCAAATCGTCGTCGGCCTTTCGGTTGCTCGCTAATGGGCGGTGTGGGAAGGAAGAAATTGTTGACGGAGAAGAACGGACGGAGGAGATTTCAGTAGTAAAAGGAGGTCGAAAGGCCATCGGCGGTGACCGCGCGCTCGAGGGCCGGGATTTTATTATTCGCCGCGAACTCCTGTTTGGGCATAAGTTCGCTCGGTGACTTTATGGCACCTGTCAGAAGAATTCGGCACTACGCGAACCTGCAGACAACAATAAGGTACATTCCGATGCAAAGCAGCGACGTCGGCAGCAGTCTCGCCACTCGTCTGCTCACCAATCAACTGAACTTCCCCTCTTCCCTCCTTTTCACTCTTCCCCCCCTCGTGTCTTCGTCCTTCACCCTTTCCTGCTCCCCTCTTTTGCACGCGTGCCCGTGCTTCTTTTTTCCTCGCGGAGGAACGACGAAGGAAACGCCGTCACGTTCCTTTGGTATTCATACAGTATCTATGTGTTTCGCGGAGAAATTAACCTTAGGTACTGTAAAAGAGTGTTTCACATTTCGAAGAGTTTTAACTGATCGCAGTGTATGCAACGATTGACTGCAAGTTTTCTCCGTGTCGATTCAGTGAGAATCGGCTCGTTACACACGAGACAGTTCTCTTTTCATCGATTCCACTGAGTCGAGTAAGGGGCACCGTGCGTCGTGCGACCGTTTTCCTGCGTTTAATCGTGCTTTCACGCGAGGAGCAACAGGTAGTGCTTTCGAAAGAAAGCACAAAATGCATGATAAAGCGCGGTTGCTCTCTCGGAGGGCAGTTTAATCCTTGGTACGACGAAATAACGATATGAGGATCAGTGGCGCACACAGAGAGGGGCTATGGGGCCTTGGCACCCTTCAAGGAAGGGGCTTTGTAAAATGAAAACAGGATTTTACTCTTTAAATAAATTTTTATTTTGCATTAAGGCGGGACTATACTTTAGGTACACGCTAAAACAGGCCGATTTTGGGGAATTTTTTCTGGAGAAATTGTGAAGTAAATTATTTTCAATTTTTTATGGATTTATATTTAACTTCTGAAGATTCGAAAAAAAATTACGTTAACAATATGCATTGTAGATGTCGCTATTAACGCATCTTGCTACAGCGTCGTCGCCGAAGTTACAAAACGATGGGGGGAATTTAGAGAAAACTATTCAACCTATCGACTTGTCTTTACACGTGCAAATAGATAATTTCAAACTATTGTCGATGGACCTCAAAAACCAAAAAAGGTCGAACATTGATAAAATTGTAGAGCTTAGGAAAGAAAGTACGATTTTGCAGGAAATTTTTTTATCTATTTATACAACATTAGAGTATTAAAATTAATTTTTTTTATAATACTAGAGGTCCATTGACAATAGTTTGGAATTATCTAATTGTGTGTGTAAGGGCAAGTTGATTGGTTGAATAGTTTTCTTTAAATTACCCCCACCGTTTTGCAACTTCGGTGGCTATGCTGTAGCAAAATGAGTCGATAGCGACATCTACAATGCATATTTTTAACATAATACTTTTTTGTATCTTCAAAAATTAAATATAAAGGCATAATAAGTTCAAAATGATTTGCTTCGTAATGTCTCCAGAAAAAAGTGAAGAAATGCAACAAATAATTTGGCCATTATTTAATATTTTTGTATTATATTATACACATAAGAAGAAATGAAACAATTTTCGTCTATTTTCGAGCGTCACAGGGTGGCGTAACCCCTTAAATGAAATTGCATTAAATAAATTTCTTTAAGAATATTTGTATCCGTTCAACTCTGCTCCCCCTCTCAGGATAGAGATTAACTATCTATCGAGGGCAGCTGACATTCGAGTAATTCAAACAGAATACTGCCACGGTACATTACTCCTATTTCTACAGAAAGGGGCAAGTATAAATATTTCGAGTGATGTTTCACGAAGGTGCAGAAGGTAGTTCTTTCTTTTAAGCTGAGCTTGAGAAAATCTTCGAAGCAGAAAAGTTCGGAAACACATTAAAAAACCACTAACAAAATGCTCCACCACAACTCAAGAAACCTCTTCCTCCTCTTCCCCTATCGCCCCTCCCCCACTATTCCCCCGAAACAAGAACAGACCCCTCCCCTCCGTCGTCCCTTGATGCCGGAGGACACAGTCGCCCGGTATCATCGACTCGACACCACATCCCACCCAATGTTTACGATTTCCCCGCGCGCTGCCCGGGCCAGCGCGAGTTGCGCACCGCTGCGCTGAAAAAAACCGACTAAAAAGCAGCCAAGGGGAATGCAAAGAGAGGCTAAAGAGGGGCCAAAGAGAAACCCAAGGAAAGGCAAACAGTGGCTAGAGAAGGGGGCGGAGAGGGGGGGGGGCGAGAGAGCGACGGGGAGGCGGACGGGGCAAGACAACGGCTTGTAAAGTCAAAAGGGGGGTGAGGTGAGGAAAGAGTGGAAACTTAGGGAAAGGCGGGAGGGGGTGCGGGGTGGGGCAGGAAGCAAATGACGAAGAAAGAAGAAAGGCAAGAAAGCAGAAGGAGACTCACGTTTGCAGTGGCCCTTATAGGCGACGGGAATGGCGCGACCTGCGCGGCAGGCGGCGAGTCGCAGGTGGCAGGCACTCTTGTAGGTGTTTCCGTCGGCCCCGCAAACGGGGCGTGCGGCGGCTCGCTGTTGCGGGGGCGGCTGTGGGCACCTGCGGGCGCACCTCACGCAGTGAGGGCTCAGGTTCTGGTCCAACAGGCAGCTCCGGCCTTGGCCGCACCGGACTCGTGCGCACGAACCTGCTCGACACTTTACACGTTATTACGCACAGTCGTAAACCGCCCCCGTGATAACGTCTGCCCCACCCCTCCCTCGCCCACCACCTCCGTGTCCGCTTACGGGGATAACAGGCAACCCTGCGAGGACGATTTTACCCCTACGCTCGCTCGGGGTTAACTCTGTCCCCGCCGTTCGGACGCCCAGCCGCGAAAGAATAGGCTAGTGCGGTAAAACTGGATACAGGGGGCAATAGGCATAGCGGTACGCTTGCCAGAGATGAGTGAGCATACGGAGTTGTGGAGAACTGTCGCGAGAACATTTAGGTGCAAATTCTTCTAAGTCTTTAATAGCATAGCCTAATCTCGCCGTTCTTAAGGGGGGAATCCTATTTTATGGCCTAAAAACATAGCAAAATTTAGAATGTTTGTCTTAAGAAACTAGCATTTTGATTCATCTGAAATTTGAACCATGTTTTTATGCACCCTTGAAGAAGTTGCAGTTTTTTTTTATTCATTTTTATTAATAAATATACGATTGATGCATCACGCCGCGCAAAACTCGTCGTCCGCTGGTGTGCATAATATTAATCATTTTTTTGTTTCAGATTACCTGGTAGATAAATATGCATACCAACAGATGACGAATTTTGCGCGGCGTGATGATCGATCATACGTAACTACTATATTTATGGTTAAAAATTAATATAAAAAAACCCGCAGCTTCTTCAAAGATGCATCAAAAGCATGGTCCAAATTTCAGAGCAATCGAATCGTTGATTTCGTTAAAAAAAAATCCCAAATTTTGCTATAATTTTAGCCCAAAGACTAGGATTCCTCCCTTAAGTTTACAGTCTTGCGAAAAATTTTGTTCCTGGACGGATCGAGAATGTTTTAGGATATTATCTTTCAAGTATTCCTTCGAGTAAGGGACTTGATTAAACGGCGAGAATCCCAACACGGTAGCGATAATGATACCATCCGGTTCGTATATAGGTACTCACTTTGGCAGTGGCCGTTGTAGGCGACCGCTAGCTCGTGGCTTCCCTTCTTGCAAGCACGTTTCTTCAGCCTGCACAGATTTTTGTAACTCTTCCCGTCTGTCCCGCAAACCGGACCGCCGCCCCTCGGCGCCTTGCACTCGGGGCTGCACACGCACCTTGGCCTCCCCCTGCGCACCACGCACTTCTTCCCCTCCTCGCACCTCACTTCCGCGCAGCTTTCTGTCGAGGAACGGAAAACATTTCATTGGCATCCGCTCTTTAAACGCACGCCCAAGTGAGCATGCTCGGAAGCTTTAATCGAAATCAAAAATTCCTTTCACAGGTTACAGGATTTCGAAGGTGTGTCTGTACATTGTTCCGCGCTAGGTTTGGAGCAGCTAGCAGCCCTACCTGTAAAGAGCTCGTTACGCAAAACTGACAACGAAGCGTTTGGAATTCGAATAAACAGGAAGAGATTTGTAAAACACTCGTGTGCGCCAATAAAACGACGAATTAATTTGATTTATGCCTGGCGGTCATTCCGTGCGCAATAAAATGTGACGCAAAGGACGAAGGCGGCACGGGCAGTGGGGATGGGTGAAAATTTAAAAATTCATGCGTTTTGTCTGCTATTTTAGTGGACACGTTAGCATAATATTCAAGTCGAGTAGACTTCTAGCTGGCCCGAATATTAAATCCTCAACAACACTGCACTTCGATCGCGCATTTTTCGGAACTTGTTAAAAGCAACTTGCACTACTCTCGTTCACAGACTCTGTTAAGGAACGGGAAATGATAGCTCGGAGAAATAAGTATGTACATTGAGCCGCGCAGTTGACGTCACTTGTGTTTATTACACGACTCGAGTGCGTTCGCTACTAATGTTTATCTGACGGCTGAGGCACCTTCGGAGGCCCCTGATCGCTACCAAGCGGGTATATCAACCTCTCATTGGCGACGTCTATTCCCGAATTTTCGGCATTCGCCAATCTGGATCGGTGGCCTTTAAACGCGAGGCTCGAGAGGCTTGAGTTGGGCTAAACACACTCGCAGGCAATATGCTAAGCGGGCTATTTAAAAGACTGCGAGATTATTTATTTATTTACGTGACACGTAAACGGTAAGGAAACATTTAGGAAAGTAAGTACAGTGAGTAAAAAAAGTATTGGCACACTTTTTAAAATCGCATAACTTTTTTAGAATTGGTCCAAACGACATGAGTTTTTTTTAGAATGTAGAAGGATTATTTTGTTAAGTTGCGAAAATCGCGAAATTCCCGAAATCAAGCGATTTTCGAACTTATTCTGCGATCTTTAAACGTTTGTAACTCAGAGCACTGTCAACCGATTTTGATGAAATTTTCAGCATGTATACAGCTTACTTAAATTTACAAACGGGTTTTTTTGAATTTTTATTACAGGCTTAGAAAAAAAAGTTGAAAAACTGCCCTTTCTATTTTTTTTTGCTATTCCGACAAATTGCATTTTTTTCAAAACTACGAAACACGTCACTTAGCAAAATAATCCTTCTACCTTCTAAAAAAAACTCATGTCGTTTGGACCAATTCTAAAAAAGTTATGCGATTTTAAAAAGTGTGCCAATACTTTTTTTACTCACTGTAGATTAAGTAAGCTTCGCTCACATTAGTCAAGTCACTTGACTTCAAGCCGCTTGAATTCAAGTAACTTGAAATTACTTTACCAATGTGAAGCAGTTATTCACTTGACTTGAAATATCCTTTCAAGTTTCGTTCAAGCTTTAAGCGAAGTCAAGGGCGTTCGGAGACTTTCTTCCAGGGGAGGAGGCAATTTTAGGATGTTTGTAGAGAAAAATATACCCGTTTTGCTTTTTTAAACCCATTTTGTAGTGCCAATTTAATTAAAAATTTAAAAACGAAAATAAAAATATTCCCTTTTTTAGTATAAACTTAATAAAGATCCGCCAATTTAGATTACTTGCTATTTTTGCTCTACTGAATTGAATAGTTTTGAGGTTTATGTTGAGTCTTCCGCCGAAACAAATGCCATTTTTAATAGCTTTGTGTCAACAGAACATAGCCGCAAAAGATCAGGAAGTTTAATCGATTTTAAACCTACTTCTTAACTGCTTAAAGAAAAGTTGGATTATTCATTTGTACAAGAAGTGCTTAATTGGATTCAGGACAATATATCTTCATTTTTCTTTTCCTCGCTCCGTAAGAGAATCTGTGGTGGGAAATAGTAGGAAGCCTGTCGACAATGAGTTTG
This sequence comes from Andrena marginata, assembly GCA_963932335.1. NCBI lineage: Eukaryota > Metazoa > Arthropoda > Insecta > Hymenoptera > Andrenidae > Andrena > Andrena marginata. The sequence continues at coordinate 12,734,338 of OZ010661.1, forward strand.
TTAACTCACCTCTGCAAGGACGACACTGCACGCCTCCTCCGAGCACCCTCCAGAAAAAGAGACTTCCGCTATCGAGATCCTCCTCGGAGTACGCGGTCGCCGCTGCCGCGTTGGACGCACAACAATTTTCCTTTGTCACTCCTTGGGACAGTAATTCCTTGCAGCGACCGTTGCTGATGGAAGACCAGCATATGCCGCCTGCAACATATCGTTAAAGAAAAATATATCCCTCTGCGTGGTTTTATTTAGCAGACCCTGTGCTCAGCTACTGTTTACGAGCTGAGGATCATACCCAATCGTGGAATGTACGTCTACCCTTTCCTCTGCTTCAAAAACTCAAAAATTTACTATATAATATCGATGATAAATTTTGGAATAGGCACGTCAAGTATCTAGCTATTGTCTTTGCCCAGGCTTTCGTTAATTCATACACTAGAAATGTAAGAATTACAAAGAAGTACAACGCTTCAGAGATTACAATTGTGTAACCATGAAAGTATCGAGCAGTTTTCCTAGATTAATGATAATTACACTTTGCCTAATACTAAGCACAGATCGCATGGATGATGAATAGAGTTAACAGTGACGGCTGAGAAAAATAATTTTACGAAAATTAAAAATAGAAACGAGTATTGCAGGTATCATTTTGCACGTTTGTAGCTTCACTCTATCACCTTTTAAGAATACAAAAATATTTTAAGTAAAAATTTTCATTTATAGCGGAATAGGAGCATCACGAAGACAGCAATATCCTTCCGCATGCTAGACCTGATTACCAAAAAACCAAAAGTCTTATCGACTTCAAATATATCAAGCATACTCAGTGGACGTTACTTTATCGTTCGAACTAGAATTTTGCAACTACTTGCAAAATTGAATTACTATTATCAAGAAAACCATAATTTTGTTTTTAAGACTTTGTCATTTCTTTGTTTCTCAATAATTTTTCATTGTGCCAGTTCATACGACAGCCACGCGTTTATAGATTGCCAATCTTTTTAAATTTTGAGTTTGGGATAACTATAATTGCAACATATTTTGCAAGGCGCTCTCTTCGCGATGCTCCCGTTCCGTCGATTCCGGATACTTTTTACTTCGAATTTTTTTATATAGTCTCAAAAGGTGATAGAATAAAGCTACAAAGTTGCAAAATAATACATGCAGTAGGTACATATTTCTATTTTTAATTCCCGAATAATTAAGTGTCTTTCAGACGCCACAATAAAAAGACCCCTTAAAAGTACAGCCAAGAAAAGGGGACGATGAGTTTTCGAAAATCGGAACGCGGAATTCCAGCCAGAGATGAGGGAAGCCTTGAGGCCCCGCGCGTCACCAGGTACTGTCGACAGGGGATTTCTTTTATTTTCATAGCGCGCGTAATCACTGCCATAACTATGCTACGTGCGTAACATGAAATCCCGTGCACCCGTCTTTCTTTAATGAAAGATAGATGACGAGCATCAGTATTCGCGAGACGTCGTATTAATGAGACGTGTCGCGAGGAAAACTCCTCTAAGGACTTTTAATTAACGCCGTCTACGGGACGGCGCAATGCGCGTCGATTTATATATATATAAAAAAAGTGGAACAAGGCCTGGCGCGCGAAATCGAGGGGACATTCGTTAGAAAGCTCGACGGACGTGTCATAACATTGCAAAAGGAACGTTGCTCGTGATAATGCTAGCTGGCGGAGATGCAATGAAACTCGACTGGATTCGTAATTTCTCGGGAAAAAGGGAAAATGGAAACTCCTTGGAACTGGCGAAAAGGGGCACGTGCATTTACTACCACGCTTGGTTAGAAATTTATACAGACTTAATCGAAAATTCCGCCACCACGAAATAACAACACTTCTGGACAAAAATTATTAAAATGGCGGTCGGTCAAACTTAAAAGTATTGAAAACAGCATTTCTTTTCTATATTTAATCATTATAAAAAAGTGGAAGAATATTAAAAAGTTCGACGATCCCAAAAGCGATTGGAACATAAAAAATAAAAAATTCTTTGTTAACTTAAAGAAAAATAGACTTTATTTAATGTATAGTACGGTTTTCATCATATTTCAATTTCCAAAGCCGAGCTGTTTCAGTAAACAAAAAAATTCTTTACAAAGGCGCCACTTCTTTATTTTGTTTAAAATTATTAAAAAACCTATTTTTCGTTAGGTTGACAAAGAATTTTTTATTTTTTATGTTCCAATCGCTAAAGTTAAAATGTTGCCTAAGATCTCCTAAAAAGATCCCGATTTTTCACTGAAAATTACCTGAGAAAACAAATTTTAAATTTACCCATTCTTTTAGCTCTACAATGTGGTGTACCCCTAATTAATTAACGTGGGATAAATGGAGACAGTGACAACTGTGTTCTCCCAGGTCAATTTTGAACATTTCACTCCTCTTTCCTTCAAATCAAACGGCGTCCATCATTAATTTAATTACCGTAAACTGGGGTGAATTTGCCCGTCCGGGGTAACATTGCCCACTTTTCGGAAAGACTTTATTTTATTTTATTGTAAAGTAATTAGAACATATCGTCTTTTGTAATCGATTGCAATAATTTCTCCAAGGTCTAACGAAAAAAAAATTAGCGAATTCAATCATATGGTAATTTTTTCAGTCAGGGTAAAAAAGTGGGCAATGTCACCCCGGCGGGCAAAGTCACCCCAGTTTACGGTATTACCCAAATCTATCATTCCTATAATCTTCTCCTATTTTTTTTTTTTTGTAATTACGAACTTCGTGCCCACCCAATTTCGACTATCGTAACGTCCGCGTTGTCAAGGCAAGTGTGTCTGAATGTATAATGGATAAAGAGGAAGAAGGAGCATTTCGAGGATTCCATTTGCATCCATTGATAGACAAGCTTCGGTCCGCGGTCTCGAGTCGCCAGAAACGGAAGAGCAAAGTATACTTTTCTGCGCTACGAATTCATAAAGGAAACGTCCCGCGTGAACTTCGTGTGCAAGTACTCGGGGCTTGTGTGATCAGCACACACCCGGCCTCGTCCAATTCCTGGCTACAAGTTAGGAATAGTCGACATTGTTTGCCGAACTCTCCATCGGCTAGGGTAAAATTCCTCGAAGACGACGAGTTAGCGGGCATGCCAACGTCTCCGCCGCGACGAGCCTCCCAACGGCCGTACTAATTACTTCCACTTTCGATTGTGTGTATTTGAATAGCGCCATGCGTGAGTTGCATATAAAGTGCATCTGGATGCCAGCCTGTTCTCTCGTTCGCCAAAATCCAACCGACTGTGTAACGAAAACGTCTGCGGCCAGTAGAGATACTTAGAAGGGAATTTAGGCAACCCGGAATTTCAGAAAAATATGTAACTTTGCGTGCAAGTAGAGTAGGTCATGCGTAAGAGAAACGTATTTTTCGTTTGTGGCATAGTGCGATTTTGGGGGCTGAAATCACCCTTTGGAAATTCAGAATTTTCTTTTTTGTGGAATATCTCGAGGACGGTGAGAGATATTGAAAAGAGGTAGGGTAAACCCGGGTGACGCGGTACACCTAATATGAAATGGTTATTAAAACTAGTATAGGCATTACTTATTTTATCAGAACAAACCTATATATTCAGAATTTTATGCTGATTCAGAAAAACTGTCGATATTTGCTTTAAGACGATATTTACTGTAAATCGGGTTGAAAACTGAAGTCATGACATCTGACCACCTGTCCCGAGGTGCCGGGAGAAACGGTTTTCGTCGTTGGCAGAGACCACTGACATAATTATCCATGGAAAATTGACGAAGAATAAAGCAAAATTATTTATGATTGAATACAACTACAGATTAATTGATATTTAATTTGTTTGCGCTAAACAAGTAAAGAACACATCAAACAAAAAGTGAACTACCCACTGGCGATTAACAAGGCAAATGAATACAAAACTGAATAAATAAACTAAATAAACGAAAATAATAATACAATAATAAAAGATAAAAAAATAAAAAAATCATATCTCGACCATCTCTCCTTTCTGCAGCGAGAGATGGTCTTCTCGTTAGCTTTGAGAGGAAGAGTTAATATGGGCAAATACTTTGGCTGCATTGTCCCTCAATGTCTCTATTATCTTATTATCCCAAATATTAAACGAAAATAAACTTAGAAGTATATTTTAAATACGTTTCTGTACAACAGCTGTTTGACAAAAGAGGTTAAATGTTTATTTACATTTTAAAGCCTGTAAATCCAGAAAAACACAGAAGGAAGCGAAATGACGTTATTCATTCAACTGTTTGGCTTCTAGAGAAGAAATTGGTCTGCACTTTAACGCATTTTCATGTACAGAGTCTGAAATATAGCGACTCGACCAACTCTCCGACCGCGTCTCCTGGATTTACCCTGTAAACAAAAGTTGCAGCTATTTTTTATATCTACAAAATTGCGTAAAAGTAATTGTCGAAAAATCCATACTTTTCAAGTTACCCTCACCATCAAGCATTAATTCGATAATTGCTTTTACGGAGTTTTTTAGATATAAAAAAATGATGCAACTTTTGTTTAAACTTCTTTTCGATATCTCTCGCCGTTCTCTAAGTGTTCTAGGAAAAAGAAAATTCCGAATTTTTTTTCAAGCGGTGATTTCATCCCTTAAAGCGGCATTATGACAAAAAACAAAAAATAGCTCCCTTGTTAGCTGACATGAAACGAGCCCTAGCATTGGATGAGATATTCTTCAAAGCTATTACCGTGATCGCTTTGTTTAATTTTGAGTCAAGTACGTATCGCGATACTTTGTCTGCACTTTGGAAATTGGCTGTTGAATATCAGCGGCGGCGTTCGTCAGGCGTCAGCGTGCGAAATAAATGATATTGGTGAGGGAGGGTTTAAAGCAGAGATTTACAAGTGATAATACGAAGATAAGCGCGAACAGGAATCCCGATTGTATTTGAGGCATGCTGCCTTGTAAATCAACAGATCAGTTACAGGGATCTCTGCGTGCTTTTCTTATATTTTCTTTGATCGCAGCCAACGGCGAGTCAGACGCTGGTAACAAAGGAGTGTGTTCGAAACGCGCTTATAAAGCGATTACGGCCGTAAGTGGTTGTAACAATAAACGTGATTGAACGGCTGCGATGGAACGCCCGAGCGGATTAGTTAATAACGACGGTCGTGGACGAAAGTAAATGTTAAATAAAATAATTCCAAACTGATTCATCGTTGTGATAAATGCAGCCCCGACGAAAGGCAAATACACGAGACGTTAATAAAGAATTCGAGAGTATCTTTCAGGGCTGGCTCTGCGTGTGCCGCTGCGATGGACAAGGTTTATTTGACTTTTCAAGTTTGTATGCACTTGTTCATTGCTAAGAAAAAAAGCAGCATGCAACGAGCTGGCTGCAAGCGCTACTTTTTTCGCGTGATGTAACGAGCCACCGCGGAATTACTATCGAAACGGCGGAAAGCCTCGACTCAAAATTCTGCAAAGCCCACGATCGCGAAAGTGCCCCAAAATACAAAAAGGGCAAAGTTCAAACGCTTTCAACTAGACACGGCCATCGAATTTTTCTCCCGCTTACGCATAGACTGCAATTTTATTTTATTTTTTTTAAATGTATGATTATTATTTTAATTCGATTTTATATTATTTATCTAAATGTATTTCCTTCTGCAAATATATTTTTGTATTTTATAAAACCACTAAATTTACGGTATACTGATTGTTTTGAAAAAAGTGGGCCATCTCTCCCCGACTTTATTCTATATCCTTTTCATATTACATGTACTTATAGGTGAAAAAACACTCCCTAACGCTACATAGTCACATTTAAGTCAACTCTCATCCATTGAAAAATAGAGCAAGGCAAATATATCGGAGGAAATGTGATCGCTTCGAATCAGGCATTTTTCCCCATCCTTAAACCTTTTCCAAACAATAAAATTTTGGGTGATTCATGCCAACCCTTACCCATGTCGAAGCTTAGTCCACACATCTAACCTAGATCCTAGGGCTAAAAGGTCAAGGATTTCCAAAGAGGTTGAGCAATTGAATTCAGTTGACCTTTCTACGATTCCAGACCACTGTGCGTCGGTGGAACCAGAATCGAGACGCTCCTGATAGACAATGGAACACCTCGGGCGCCGATTAATCACCTGGCGATAATGCAATCGGAAACCGCCGGTTCGCCTTTCCTCCCCGCGAGCTTGGCCAGCGTCTGGCCTTAGACCGCGCGTAACTGCGCCCGAGTCTCGCTTTCCCTCCCTCCTCCAACCCTTTTCCCCGTCTTTCCCTTCGCCCCGCTCTTCCTCTCAACCATTCCACTACCTTCTCTTTTTCTAGCGGCTGTTCCTTTTCCCCTGCGTCTTCCTCGCCGCGCGATGCCTCGTCCCCCATCCCTTTTCGATTTCTTCACATTTCGCGGTCCTCCTTCCTCCCCTCCCCCTCCCCCCCCCAGCCCCAAGAGCCCTCGCGCCGCGATGCAACGCGCACTGCAGGCGCGCAACGACTAAGCGCAATTATTCGTTTCTCGGTACCGCCCGCCGATCGCCCTCGCGAGACAGAGGGATCGTTTAGCGCGCGTCAGACGCCGCGGTTCCCACCTTCGTTCCCCTTCGCCCCCCTTCGTCCTTCGCGGGGCCAGCCAGAGGAAAGGACGTTGCACGTCTCGCCGATCGCCGCGAGAATCGGTTCCCGTCTGCCGATCGAGACTCCCGTTAACTCGCCACTAGGATGTCCGACCAGCTCTCGCAAGCGCCCCTCGGCCCAGAGTGGGACAAACTGCACTTTCTTGTGTCAAAATTGTAGAACTTTTGACGGGGATAAGATAGGGGGGCGAATCTTTTTAGGCGTTCAAGTTAAGACGCTATAGAATAAGGGAAAATTATTGAGAAAATGGGACGAAACAGTTTTGACCTGGAAAATTTATGTCACAGTTGACATTCTCGAAGAAAATTGAGGGTTTTCCGTTTTAATGTGTGGTTGAAGTTTTTTGTTTGGATTTGTAAGTTTGATTGTTGGAGAAACAGTGGATCCAAAGAAAAAGGAAAGGGCGAGTCATGTGACCACGACTCAAGCAATTCAAGGGCTTTGTAAAATAAAAAGGATGGATTTTATTCTTTAAACAAATTTTTATAATCACTTAATGAGTTTCATTGAATTTGCATTAAGAATATTTTGATCCGCGCAGAGTAAATTATTATTATTTTTTTATTCACTGGTAAAGACCCTTTAGTTTACAGTGAACAATTCACAAAGTTAACAAAGAAACAATGTGGAAAAAAAGAAAACAGAATAGAAGCCAGTACATTAATAAACAAACAATAATGCAAGAAAATAACAAAAACTAATTAACTAATAATGTTGATTTGGTGGAAGTCTGTGAGTTTTCGGCTGAAATTTTCTTGCCTCTGTTGGTGGAATTCGAGTTTGAGTTTGGGGTGAAGCGTTTACGAGAAATGCGCCGAAATAATGCGCTGACTGATTTGATTCGATGCTAAGTCCTCTTGTAAGCAACTTTCGCTAGCGTCTTTTTTACCGCAATCCGCGAAATTCGAGATCCGCAGGCCTTAAAGCACGCATTGGAGTTAAATTACAATGTTTAATTCTATGAAACTACGGAGTGGATCGAATTCTGTCCACTCTACTTTCCTCGCCTTTCGTCACATTTCTAATGGCGAGAATTGGTGGAAGGGTAACGGAAGCACTGCGACAGAAAATAAATATAAGCACTTGGCAATTACTAGCGATTTAAATGGTCCGCCTTAGACTTTCACCGACGTTGCATTGCCTCGCTCCAATTTCGTACCCGACGGTGATTCTAAGAAACTTAAATTCGGCTAGATCTCGTTATCCCGTAAGAAGCTTGGGCTGACAGAAGCATGACGTTCAGTCGCCGGCTAAAATAGCCGCAGAACCTTTCGAACCCAGCGCGGTTTTCGCCCGAATGGTTCGTGTTACGGGCGGGAATAAAAATAGTTTTATAATCAAGCAATGCGGCGTGCAGCGAATATATTCGCGTCCTAGAATTCGTTACGATCGCTTCTATGTTTAGTCTACGGAAAATGTGCGCGTAAGCCTTGTCAAAAGTCTGCGGACACAGTCGTCGAGAAACGTGAATGCCCTGCTCCATTTAAAACAACGCAAAGTTAAGTAATTAACCGTAGATAAACGCCAGGTCCATTTCCTTTCCGAAGAGAAATGTAGGGAAAATTTTACTCGAGGTAACTCGCGTGCCATTTCGGCGCACGGGGTCGGCGTTGAAGAAAATTAATTAAGATTACATAAAAGGTGAGCCGGTTGGAGAGTTAAGATGAAAGAGTCAGTGTGTCGCAGAGCGGAGATGAAAGAGCGCTGAGGAAATTCTTAGAAGAGGCTAACCCCATTTTCAGGCTCGCCTTTGCCACTGACCTCCCTTAACATCGCGTGAAATGCCTTTCGCACAGGCGAAAATCAAGCACCGTCTATTTTTATTTCGATCAAAGAACGACCGAGGTGCCTTTACCCAGCCCACGGTCTTCATCGAATTCGGCACTTGCACAATTCCGTAGTTTCGTTTGCCAACGGATTACATTGATGTGAACTGTGCTGCATAATCATTCCAACGGAATAAAATGTTATGAAAGAAGTGATTATTTACAGAGCTTCCATAACTGGAAAATCGGCAGGTTTCTTTGGAAATGAAAATGTTTCTTGAAAAGTGAAACTGCTTACGAAGCACGAAGTATTCAGTAGTCGCTGTGTAAATAGTTGTTGCAAGTCGACACCGTATCCGAAGATTATAATCTGACATTTTTCGCGACAGGAATTATCAGCCATGGTTCTTATTACCTACTGAATCTCATTGCTCGTGTGTAACCACCTTACATAATAATTGATACGATCGTAACCACACCGACCACATATCCCTGATCTATCGACTACTGCCATGCGAAAGACTTTAGCGCAGGAATAGTAAAAAAAAAGAGAGAAAAATGTCTAACATCTCCTTGCGTAGAATTCGAGACAGTATAATCGCAAGTGTTATACAAGGGAAATCGAACTTGTTGACTTTTTACGACGAACATTCATTTAGTATTTGAACGTGCACTTGCAAGGAACACTATTCCACTGATGATGGAATCGCACAGATTTTTTTATATAGATCGAAAATAGGTATATGTGATAAGGGTCACAAAAATGTGAATTAAATATGCTACCAAAAGCTGGCCTGACCTTGAGAAATCAATAAAGTGGGGAAAGATAATGAGAAAGTCGTCTCCCTAAAAAATTAATTACCTGTATTATATAAAAGTATATTATAATAGATGAATGATAATAAATTAATGATGGATAATAATTAGTGATAATAAATGAAAATACCAATGAAATTATAAGAGTGGGTAATTAAGCAGTCATTGCGAGAATAATTATTATTACTTCAATCACTTTTTTAAACCTTCTTATCGACAAAATTATCATAAATGTAATGGTTAATTACCCACTGTGATTATTTTATTAGTATTATCATTTGTTAGCAATATTTTTTTCTAATTATTATCTACCATTAATTGATTATACCGTTTTTTTTATATAATAAAGATAATGAATTTTAAACAGACGGTTTTGTCAGTCTCTTTTCTTCACTTTTCGACCTTGAGGTCAGACTCAGCTTTTGGTAGCATCTTTAATTTACATTTTTGTGACATTTGTGGCATATACTTTTCATCTGTATAAAATAATTCCTTGTTAGAATACAATTTTTATTCAAAGACTCCAATCTAGTTGAGCCTCTATCTATTAGGGGTGTGTGAGTATTCAGAATCTAAAAGCTGAGCTGAAGTCTGTTCAATTGCTCGATTGCCGAATCGAGCGTTCGAATTTTCTGAGTTGTTTGAAATCGACGAACTGTAAAAAGAAATGTGAGTTACTCGAAAAACTCAAAGGGCACGAATATTTAAATATTTACGAGTAACTCGAAAGAGAAAAAGAGATTTGTTCCAATTCATATTGGAGTAATTCAAAAGTTAAATCTTCCAGCTGAAAATTTATATCCAACTAAGTCGAAGTCTTAGTTTTTCGAGTAGATCGCATTTTGTTCAAACAGTTTCTACGATTTCAAACAGCTCGGACAATTCAAACACTCGACTCGGCTCGACCGACCGATCATTATTCGACTAAAAATTCGAGTACTCGCACCATGCACCTCAATTTGAAATGAAACTCAAATGGAGGGATAAGTTCGCTGCTAGATCTTTCCCAAGCCAAAAGAGAACGACGTCCAAGTGACATAAGCTGGTGTCAGATCCACGGATCTTAAACGGAAACACCTTGGCCAAGAATAGTGTTCATTTCACGCGACCCGGTTCCCCGATGAAGTACCCCAGGAGGCGGCAGAATTATAATTAGTGTTGCCTATCGTCGCGTCCGCTCGCGTTAATCGCTCACTTAGTGCTAGAGGGAGCAGTTTAATCGTTCTGTAACGTTCAATTAAATCGGTCGCTAAAATTACGAGCGCCGCTGGTGCAGCAAATAATTCGAACGTTCCACCGACGTGTCTTCGACTGATCGCACAGTGGGCAAAAATCATTCGAAAGGAAAATCTTAGTATAATATTCCTCACGAAAGTCTGAAAGAATTTCAAGCGACCAAGGAAACTGATCTCGCTCATAAAACCGAAGGCACCAACGCGCCGTGTGCCAGTGCGGCAAGTAGAAGAGGGGCGCGCGTGATCAGCCCCGAGTGTCGCGGAAACTGAGAGCGGTACGCGACAACGGTACACCCACCTCTAGAAATTCTCCCCAGAACGTAACGATTTTGCGTGTCGCCTAACCATCGGCGTCTCCGACACACCGCGCCCGGCTCCGGCGCAGCGCCCCTCGAAGCTGTTAGCGTCAAGGCTGCCGCGCGATCCCGCGAGTTGCAAAAGTCGGTTAAGCAAGAAAATTCCGGGCGGAGGAGTTAGTAATTGGCCGGGTGGCGTCGGACGTCACGGATTACGACGGAAACCGCGGGGCAGCTCGTTACGGAGCGAAAAGGAAAGTCTGGCGAACACGGGGCATTAATTCTCAGCCGCGGCGTGTCTAGACCGCGACACAGCCACCGTTTGGCCCAGTTACGCCCTTCTTCCTCCACCCCCCCTCCCCTCCACCACCCTTCCTCAGCCCTCCCCCTCCCGCCGGTTCTCTCCCCGTGCTCCCGTCCCCGGTCTCCATCCCCCGTTCGTTCCCTCGTCCTTCCCCCTCGCGTAAATGCACTCGCGTCGGCCCCTCCACGCTCCCCCTTCGGACGGGATGCCGTGCTCGCCCCCTCTCGCAGTTCGCGGAGAGCCAGCAAAGCCCACTGTACTCCCGACCGACCGCTTCTGCAACCGTGTCTAGAGTCTGTTATTTGCGAGCGCGGCCCGGATGAACGAAACTTTGAGCCAACTCTTCTTTTCACTCTCGAGCCCTTTCCGCTTTCTACGCTTGCGTCGCCCTCCCACCCTCGCGGGAAGCACCCCCCCCCCCTCTACCCTCCGTCGCTCCCGCTCGACGGAGCTAGCCGAGTATTTTTCGCGACTACGGGTCAACGGCGGCTTTGCTCCCGTCACCCCCTTCCCCCCCACCCTTCGTTCCCACCCTGCACCCCGCTTTTCCTTTAACGTCACGCCAGCTTTGTTCCGCGGCGATCGAGGAAACGGGCCCGCGCTCTCCGGCGAAACCGCCACCCCCACGTGGCGCGGTATTTTTCGTACCAAGAGGCCTGCCGTTCACCGGCCTACCCAAATATGGCTCAAGCTTCCCTTTTAGCTGCGACGTACGGTGTCCCTCGCGGAACGCATCCCCTAAATCTCGAGGTTCTTATACTAATCCAGTGTCTCCCAAACTGTTCCGTGTCACGATTCCTTTTTATAATATTCAAATAGCCTGCGAGCCACCCCGCTGGGTAAGGTAAATTTAATAAGGAAAAGAAAACACATTGAAAATAGGTATTTCGGAATATAACTCTAGCTTAATTATATTAAAAAAAAATCGTGGTGAGCTTTCAGAAAACACTTAGCGACTCACGGGTTGGGAATCACTGTGCTGATGATTGACCGGTGTCTGTCTGGTTGCTGGTCTATACCACTTCCCCAGCAGTTTCGCTCGAGATTTCGATTCGTTCGTATCGTTTTGGAGCACTTGACGAATTCAGTAGAATCTTTAATCCTCCTGTATCTGATGCTGGGACGGTAGTAATTATCACTGAGAATTCATTATGTTGCAGTAAACCGCTACGGAGGGCGTGACTGACAGTTATTCGGTATCAGAGTAATTGTATCAGAAAATTCGAAGCATTATAGCGGTGGTCGTGCATCCGCAAAGGCCAGGCCACGAAGTACGGGCGCGTACACGGGCCCCCGCTCCAGGATCGGATAGGCACTTTAATCGGCAGCTTGTATCTCGCATACCGACGTGCCTGCACAGCCTAGAGGCTAGAGCCTAGAACCCTCGAGTCTAGACCCATAACTCTTCCTAGATTTTTCCGGCTGGCTCGCATTATCCTCTTGTTTACGATAAAGCTGGCTGACAAGCGCGCTGCTCAACCGACCGAATCTTCCACCCCGCGAAAATCGCATCCTTCTTCCTTGTTTCGTGGAACGAAAGACGCTCGCCGTAGCGGCCGCTACGTGCACTCCAACGGTGCCGCGGACCACCATTCACTCCGCGCCGTCTCCTTTAAGTTACTTAAAGCGACCGCGTCGCTCGGTGATAAATACCAATGTGAGCCGTGATAACGAATTCTTCGGCCTTGACAATCGATCTTTGTATTGGAGGCTTCGTCACGTATTTTTGTAATCGAGTTTTACTGGCTTTCAGTTAGCTTCACTCGTGAGTTCGTTAGTTTGTTTGGGCGAAGTCTTGTGAGGTAATTTTGACTCAGTTGCATATATTCGATCGACTTGAAAGCTTTTCTCACTTACGCAGTTCTGATGACATTATTTTCACCAAAAGGCATACAATAATTTAGAGTAAATTTTGTTTAAAATAAGCTTCTATTAAAGCGTATTAAAAAGGAAAAAAATCATTTTAATACCGGCCTAAATTTTATGACTAAAAATAAAATCGTGGGGTTTAAATATTGAATATTACAAATTATGCAAAAACTTTGAATTGAGGAATTGGGCTGCTCGTAATTAAGAAGAAAAAACTCGTGCAAGGACGCTCTAAAAGACATTTTAATATTTACGCTCCATGCTTTTATTTTTAGTCATACAATTAGGCCAATATCAAAATTATTTTTTCCTTTTCAGTACCTAGCTTGTCTTTAAAAAAATCTTTTTTGCTATAAATTATTTTGGTTCCTTCACGTTCGTTGTCGTTCGAAGTGTTCTTAGATAAGAGAAACTTGTAAATCGGACTGGACGTGTTCGGAAGACTAAACTTGGTAAATTTTTGTTTGTACTAACACAAAAGTTTGAAGGTCAGGCAAGTGTACAATGGACAGTTGCACTTTAAGTAATGGATAATAAGATCGATTAAATTTCACCGATAGATACCTTTCTAGAATTGATGAAAGTGCATCAGTTTGCAGATTCGAAAGATAATGTAAGAAGAATAGGTGCGATTTCTCAATTTTAATTGGGAGAGAGATCGCTATTCGGTCTCATTATTCTTGCAGTTAGCATCGGATTAACATGAATTCCACTGCAAACAATTAAAACTTCTACTTTGTAGCATCATAGTGTTACATGTTTCAATTAACATAAATTATGAAGGAACGAGAAGAACGGTGTTGCTCCATTTGAATGGGGCGCGATGGCGGGAAAGTTTCAAACTATTCTACTGAAAGGATAATTTGATTCTCTGCATTACAGTAACTCTTCTGCATCGCCTTCCGGGGCAATTATTTGATACTAAATTCTCTCTCACGTATTCTTCACAATTCGTCGTGCTCGTTTACCAGAGAAATTTAATAAATGCATAATAAGATTCTCGGATTCTGGTTTTATCAAATGTCGAATATTATTGTGTTTAAATGATGATTTAATTCGAAGCTTGAAATATTAACTTTCATCAACAACTTCGCCAAGCGGGACACGAAAAGATCCAGCGAGAGTCCTACGAAAACGCGAGCCTTTCACGGCCCACGAACTGTGACTCCTCCAATTTGCAATTTCACGCGCGCTACACTGGCCACGCGTGTGTATGCACCTGCCGAGATTCAGGAACCGTGTCTCATTGTTCCCTTTGCACGTTCGCACGTTTAGGTCTTCCCATTGTGCGAGATAACACCGGAAGACTGTTATCTCGGTCCCGAACGCACACCGATCATTATGCTTTTCAGGAAGCGCGGCCTTCCTAAACGTACGAACGAGCTAGATTCATGTTTGTGCCTCGATAATCACGTACAGGGTGTTTTAAAAAAATGTGGGACGTTCTTTAAAGGGTTTATACCGAGTCAGGAGACCGAAAAAAGTTTTTTTTTTTGAAAAAGCGGAAGCATATATCTGTGGTTGTAAGGAAAAACGACCCATGTCACAATTTCAAAAAATTTGAGTTTATGTATTAATTCAACTGTAGAATATTGGACGTATGTTTTTATGAGAAAAAAATGCATGAAAATGAATTTTATACGTTGAAAAATTAATGCAATTTAACCTAAGTCCAATATTCAATTAATACGCATTTGGCAAAACAACGTAAGTCCACAAAATTTGGAGAATACAACGTATCTTTCCTTTGTGATCGCTTTTTATTTTCTATTTTTATTTATCTGCATATACTATAATGTATTTTGTGTAAAATAAAATGAGCAAAATTACATTTCATATTTTTATTTTACTAGAGACAGCACACCAGTGATACATAAATGTGTAAGTTGTATTTGACAAAAAACAACGCAAAGCGCAGAAGAAAACGAAAGAAGACAAAAAAGAAAGTAAAAGAAGGAGAAGTAATAATTTGTTTTCTTTTCTTCTTAACGCCATTAAGCAGTCAAGCGGACTTGTGTCGTTCTGCCTAAAGTGTATGTAAATTATTACTATTTTGTTTATTATTATTTGCGTTAATTATACGAATATTGAATATTATGCAAAATGAAGGAAATATACGTTTATATCATAAGAAGAACACAAAGATACATTGCTAATAAGAAGAATTGGTGTTTAGAACTTTCAACGACAATATCTCGAAAGTGAAAACATGTGACATGGGTCGTTTTTCCTTACAACCATAGATATTTGTACAAAACTTTTTGCACTTAAAAGAGCAACATCGCGGGAAAATATCAGGACTTCAACTTTAAATAACCGCCATTTTGTTTTAAATTAATATTTCGGAAATTCCTTCCGTGAACCAGAGGATACATTAATATACCAACGAAATCTTTTTTGCTTTTTGATTTCAGATAAGCTGGTTCCGAATGGCAGTGCTCGCCGTTAAAACAACTTGTTAAAAAGGCTTCTTGGATGTTGGCTGTAACTTTATTATAAACTTAAATATTTTTCTACGAAAAAATTAGCGAATGTTCTTTAAATGTTGCTCTTTTAAGTACAAAAAGTTTTGTATAAATATATGCTTCCGCTTTTTCAAAAAAATTTACAAACATTCGCCTCCTTTGCCTCATACGCCTTAGATGAATTCTACACGTCCGCGTTATATATAAATCTTAATAGAGTTTCGCTTTTAATTCCCCAAAATAGCTGCAGAAGAACAATTGTCCTCGTCCTAGCATCTTCGTGCAAGATTGTTTCTAGTTTTCTTGGAAGATTGCTCGCAACTAAAAACGAGCAGAGTGTGTAAGGAAGACCTCAAAGAATATCCCGTACATTTCTTTTCCGACACCCTGTATAGGTGTACTTGACTGCTGTTTATGCCGTTACTTCGAACAAAAGGCTCGTACGAATCATCTTAATAGCGCTGGAATGCGTTTTCTAAAGACGAATTGTTCGAGAGCGCGACTTTCTATTCCCTCGTAAACTCTGTCGTTACAAGTGCGCCGGAGTGTTTTGCATGGGAAGAGAAAGAGCGGCGTTTAATATTTTCTCTTGCCAGACGGGAGGGGGTTTCTCCTAACTTCAAAGTCCAGCTCCAACATAATGCTCTAAAGGCAGATCTTATCGATGCACCCTCGAAACACAAAATCTCCCTAAACACCAGGTGCGAAACACAACGCTGCCCTCTTTAGTTAAAATGTCCTATCTAGCATTTTGAAACAACCGAGAAAACTGAAGTTTTATCATTTAGTTTGTACCTTCCTTATTTCCCTTCATTCAAATTAAAACATGTTGTCATTATTTCGTAACGGCCTAATATAATTTTTTGTAATAGGTATACCGGTAGGTAATGTATTATTAACGTACCAATTAATTAATTGTTTTAGATAGGATATTTTAACCATTTGGAAAGATGTTAGGTTAAATACAGTAAACTGTTTATAAATCTTTACGAAGCACGTAGGGTTTTCTAACGTCACTTAAAAGGTAAAAGACGCGTGGAACTTCAAATATTTCAACATATCTCAAAAAATGAAAAAATGTTAGATAGGAGAGTTTAACTAAGGAGGGCAGAACGGTCAGGCATCCTACTTGAATCCAAAATATTTCTCCTGGCCTCCAAAGAGTGCCCCAAGAAATCGCGTTTTGGTCGCGCGATTTTGGAACAGAATTTTATGCCAAACGATACCTTATGATGAGACATCGATCACACGAAATTTTCAAGTTGAGGTGACAATTAGTTTCTGAGATATGAGAGGTGAAAGAAGTGAAAATTTGTTAACGCGTCAGCCCATACGTTTCGATGTACGGACTTTTATGTCAGTCCGATAATTTAAACAATTACTCCCAGGGGTTTTGCTGACTGTTAACAACAAATTTGAACTTAGATTTTCAAAATTCACAAAAAAAAAATAAAAATCTAGAAATATAGGGTAAAGGGCCCAAATTTCGTTCTCCATTTGTATTTGACCCTGTAGAGGGTGTATAACATGTTAGAATGAGTTGGCACTTGGCACGAATTTTCTTTGAACGTTTCTCTACGTATCCACGAATCGCAAAATGTAATTATGCCATGTCAATACGAGATAATAAGCAAAATGTGAAAACGTGCCAAATGGGAGATCTGAAAAAAGTGTTCCCAATTTCGTACCCTAAGAATATGTTTGTAAAACAGTAAATAAATTGAAGAATTAATTTTTTTATTGCTGCAAGCGATCTTGCAGTTTATGTGTGCAAGCAGTCACGGCAAATAAACATCTATTTCCGCATCGACTCCTTAGTCCACTGTTTTCGTTGCGGCATCTACAAAACACGAAACATTTCTCCTAAAATTGCTTGAAAACCGATAAAGGATAATTCACCCCTGTAACTGTTCATGTTTCAGCCCTTTTTATCTCAAATAACGAATTTTCAGAAAATCAATCTTAATTTAGTTTAGAGTTCTGGGGACGAAATTAGGACACCTCCTGGGGACGAAATTTATCTAACAGATTTCAAAAAAGACTTCTTGTATGTCGTATTTCATTATAAACGAAAATATTTTTCTACAAAAGAATTACCAAATGTTCTTTAAGTGTTGCTTTTTAAACTGCCAAGAGTTCTGTAAAAATGTATGCTTCCGTTTTTTCGAAAAAAATTCGTCTCTTTTCGGCCTCCTGACTAGGTATAACCCCCCTTTAACCATCGCCGATCGGCATTAGGCTCGCCAGACTGGCTCGCCCGCAGCACGCGCTCATCACCCGCGCGGTGATCCATCGAAGGCGCGAACGGTGCACCCAGCGCGGCTTAACTTCGACGATTCAACGCGAGCCCCGTGTTGTCCGCGTAACTCGCAAGGGAAGATCCCGAACCCGAAAATTCAAAGAATTCTGAAGCTTTGTGAATACGTAGAGGATTTCCTCCTGATTACAATACAATTTTTCTTTGCTGCCCAAATTCACTCGAAGGAGATGAAATTGACCCCCTAAAATTCGGCTATTTTCTGATTTTATGCTATAACCCGCGAATTGTAAGAGATAGAAAAAAAGTTTCCCCACAAAAGTTACATCTTTCAATTAAATCTATTATCTGGTACAAAACTTATTTGACAGTTCAAGGAGTAATAACACAAAATCGGGAAATAACTGGATTTTCAGGGGTCAATTGCACCCCCTTAGAGGGAATTTTGGCAGCAAACAAAAATTGCGTTGTTATCAGGAAGAAATTCCCTACATATTCACAAAGTTTCAGAATTTTTTTAATTTTCCGGTTCGGCATCTTCCCTTGTCAGCCATTGACGAGAATCAGCCACCCCCCTTCGACCGATCGAGAACGGGTCCCCGCGCGATCGCTTAGGCCAGGCGTCCAGGGCCTGGCTTCGTCCCGGAATCACGTGCCCAGCGTCGCGTCTAGCGCGGCTGCCCTAAGCCGCCACACGCGCGCTCGCGACGCAGTCGACGCTAACCCGATACTTCAACACGATTACCATGAACGGACGGGTAGCAAAGGAGTGGGGTTGCGACTGGTCGCGGGCGAGCGCCTCCGTGGCCCGCGTAAAACGACAATAAATCGCAAAACGGGCAAAAAGGGCAGCGGGGTCGAGTCACGGGAAACCTGGCCGACCGGCGGGGGGAGGAGGAGGAGGAGGAGGGTGGGGGGGGGGAGGCAGGGCGCGGAAGGAGTGCTCGGGCCGATGGACGCGGCGGAGGAGCCGGGGAGACGTTCAACAATGTTTGCCATCAATACCTGATACCCAGTTGACTTTCTAAGATTACCCGATCCCGAGACCGGACGCGAGGGCACACGAGACGCTGGCCGACCGCGGCCGTCGCGCCGGCACAGAGGGAAATGCCGGCCGACGGAGCGGCGCTGCGGCGGAGAGGGACAGGGCGAGGCAAAACAGTAGGAAAAGGGAGAGAGGTAGGAGAGATCGCGAGAGGAGCGTACAACCGACTGAGCGCAGAAGGGTGGGGTGGGGCCCTCCTCCTCCGGACCCCCTAACCCGGCGGAGGGTGACGGGGGAGGGGCGGCGAAGGGGGGGGGGGGGGAGCTTGTGGTTTTGGTCAACCGGTCGGGTCGCCGTCCGCGGGAACAATCTCCGGGCCTTGATGACTAACCGCGTGGCCGTCTTGCCGGGGCAAGAACTCGCCTCCCTGCGGCACGTCGCGAATGCCTGCGCAGCGTTTGCTCGGCTGGGTACCGATCTTTTTACCACCTGCTGTCGCCCGATCCCGCGATACCTCTCCTTCTCGTGTTATTTCATCGGTGCCCCGGCGAGATCGCTACCCCGGAAAAGGCTCGCGGGGATACGCTTACTCGAATGCCCCCTCCTCTCGTCCACCCCCCTCCCCCCACCCCTCTACCTCGTCGCTGATTTCGCCCTCGCGCCACCCGCGGCAAATAATCCCGCGAGACGTCCCCGCGGATTGTGTCCTCACTCGCGTTCGCTCCCCGCTTGCGTCGCAATTCGCGAACCTCCAACGCCCCGCCCTGCAACCTACCGATCACTCGCGCGCCGCTATAGCCCGAGTGAACGCGAGATTCGCATCGCGCGGGGGCATTAGATTAATCCCGGATCCATTAATATGCCGCGGGCGATATACTTAAAATAAACAGACGCTTAACCCGGCGAAATCGAGCGGAGGAAATTAACCGGGTTTAACGGAGTGGATCGGTGTCCATTAGAATACCATTTAAAGACGCTAATCGACGTGGTTGCCGGCTGCTTGTACCCTCCCCTTCCACGTCCACCGGCGGGCAAAAGAAATGGGACGTGCAGTCGGCGAAAAGAGTGCGCGCCGGCGAGATTATAATATCCCGATCGGGACGGCCGTAGAATCTGGCGCGGTTAATTAACAGCGTATAACAACTTGTTTATGGGCGGTGAAAAAGCGTGATGTAATCTGCGGCCTCGCAGCCAGTTCCGTCGAGACGGCGCAACATCCGGCGGAGAAGACCGCGGAGATTAGATCGAAGCTCATTCAGACTATCCGCCGACGGTTTACCGTTAATCGGTGTCAGCGTCCAAGATGTATCTGCCTACGTGTAACGTTAGTCGGAGGAGGGGGAACATTGCCGCGTCGCCGAGTGGGAAATAAATTTTAGTTAATTGCTCGCGGGCATGTGCGTTATTAGCCGGAGATAAAGAGGCGGGAGGTTCGCTTGAATTTGCATGCTTGATAGTAAAACTGCGTCTCCGAGTTTCCGCTCGAGCGGGGAGAGTCGTCTTCGAGAGCTTTCGAATCTTCCGGATGGTATCGCGCGTAGATGAATGTGTCTGACGTCGAGAGTTCCATAATTCCGAAGCAAAAGGATTCCCCGAAACGCCACGTCGACCACCTTCCGCGCGGAAATCTCGATGCGGTATGATTCGTGCGCGCGAGGCCTCCGCGATCGAACGGTTCGCCGATCCATTCGGTCCTCCCGTTTCCCTCGATTCTTACGCGAGGGATCCCCCCGTGGAAGCCAGCATCGCGGCGCCCCCGGGCCGCCTACCATTTCGCCGACTGCCACGGCGATAACGTCCGCTTTATCGCGCGCAGGTTCTTTCGAGTAATCACTCTCGTTGCTGGAACTTGAAACTAACCGCACGCGCGCGCATAACTCGAGTGTTTTATCGCAACCTCATCATCACCGCAGACTGCGCCTTCGGCCGTGCATGTCGGCCTGTTTTTGCCACGCCGCGCGTATTAAAGCCGTCCGAGTCAAAGTGCTAATCCGATACGTCTGTATGCAGAGACGCTGGGATAGAACCAGTTGGCGTTCATTAAAACGTAGTGGTCCGTAACTTTGAGAAATGCTGCACCTACACGATCAACGGGCAGACCGGCCAGCCCCCCCCCCTTCCCCCTCCCCCGCCGGCCAACCCCGTCGCCTCGTTATTGTTTTATCCCGCTGTCATTATCCTTGGGGGGGGAACTCTCTGTTTCCACCGATCCCGCCAAGTAGTTTTGGTCTTCTTGCTGTCAGACTCGGCCCGCCCGCCTTCGACGCGACCGCGCGAGCGCGCATTCCACCGCGACGGGTATTGTTCCATTAGCGTCGTCTCGGAATCGTAAATATTTCGGCGCGGCGATTGGCGAACCTCCGCAACGCCGGACGCGACGGCGGCGACGTCTCGATTCCCGCGGGCCACCATAGAGTTCGATGCGTACGCTGATTACGGTGGGAATCGCGGTCGATTTGAATTCCGCGTTGAGCTGAAGGAGGTTCAGTATATATATATAACATTCGTGGACGTTTCGAGGACGTTTCCAGGGCCGTTTTAGGTTCGTCGTAGGCCTTGGGAACTTTTGCATAAAAACTGTATTTGCAAGCCCTTTTAATTTATTCTTCACGTCATTTAATTTTTGATAATATATTTAGATTATTTTTTAAATTGAATTATATTTTCGATTTTGCTTTTGTTACATTAGAATACATTCCTATTTAAAATTGCATTTTTAGACTTTCGTAGGCCTCTGTAGGTTCGTAGGCCATGCAGTGGGTACTGTGCCTATTGGATAAGACGGCCTTGGGCTTCAGAGGTCCTAAGCACTTGAAAGATTCTCAGGCACCCTTATACAGGGTGGTCACTTCAACGCAAGGTAGGCGAGACCGGGGCTAGTTGATAAATTATTCTGTTTTCATTTTTTTTCATTTTTATTTGAATTAATTTCTTAATAACAAATATGCCAAAATATACTTCGGCCCTTCCTCTGTAATATACAGTAAGCGAAAACTTGAGAAAATACATACAAAATGAATGAAAAAAATGTTATTTGGGCGAAGGCAAAATATATCAATTTACCCCACTGCGAGGCTAGTTAATATGTTATTCTGTTTTCATTTTTTTTTCATTTTTATTTGAATTAATTTCTTAATAACAAATATGCCAAAATATACTTCGGCCCTTCCTCTGTAATATACAGTAAGCGAAAACTTGAGAAAATACATACAAAATGAATGAAAAAAATGTTATTTGGGCGAAGGCAAAATATATCAATTTACCCCACTGCGAGGCTAGTTGATACGTTATTCTGTTTTCATTTTTTTTTCATTTTTATTTGAATTAATTTCTTAATAACAAATATGCCAAAATATACTTCGGCCCTTCCTCTGTAATATATAGTAAGCGAAAACTTGACAAAATACATACAAAATGAATGAAAAAATGTTATTTGAGCGATCAATTTGGATGTATCAAAACTATTTACTTTTTCTCTATATAAACAAAAACAGTTGAAAAACTATTGTTAACTTCAAGGTATACAGACGTGCGATGAATCGTAGTAACGAATTGAACAACCAAGTTAATAATTTTTCTGTATCAACTAGCCCCTGCCTCCCCTACCATTTCTTAGACATTTCCGATAATTTGACTAAAAAGGGTTTCTAACAAAAGATAGATTTTAAAATTCAAAAAAACTCTCTGGTGTTTTCCCTTATTTCGTTTACTGGTTAATCCAGCACCGCGTCGACCGCGCAGTCAACAAGCAGGCTCGCGGAAGTCGTCGCAGGAGAGCTTCGCATTGAGAATCCTGTTGGCTGCTCTCGAACCGCCGGCTGTCGCTGTCAGCGCGCGCAAAACACCTCGGCGAACCGTAATCGCGGCACAATTTTACGTAACGCGCACGTTTCTCGCGATCGTTGATACGCAATATGTATACCTAATTATTGATCTTGACTCCGCGATCCGCACGCAAAGGGCGACTAGTTTCAATGGATGTTCGCTCGAGAAACCCGTCGTCATTATGCCGGCGTTAAGGATACTACTAAGCCAGTCGTTCCTGTCTAAAATGAAGCATTTTTGTTCCAATTAATTACAAAGAAACAAATTGAAGCTCAGACTTGTTCTTTGGCATGAAGTTTATTAACATAACAAGCTTTAAAAAACATGTTTGTTTAGTCGCAAATATGGATTATATATGACGTTACAGATGATCATTAAAGAGGCTTTTTAAAAAAGTTTACTTTGTTTTGCAGTGATAACTAAAGAATGTAGATTCCAATCGATTCAAATCAAATTCGAGCATGTTCACAAAATGTGTAGTTCCGGACCGGACCTAAATTAAAGTTAATGAAAGCTCTTATTCTTTATGAAAAGAAATTAAAATCCTATTGGTGAGGTTTTACCCTCCCCAAAGCCCCTAAAGCTTTAATGGGGTCTTACAAGGGAACATTCCGAACCCGGAAATTCAAAAAATTCTGCAACTTTGTGATCTTTCAATAATGCAATAATTCTAAAAACGCTTTACCTTAAAAAAATATTGAGTGTATTTTCCCGTAAAATTAACGATATTTCATAAAAAATCAATACACAGTGACAAAAACTTTATATAAATGAAGTACAAACTTACGTTTCTCAACGCGAGAATGCACTTCCTTTAATAAAATAATTTCAGGTTAATAAATTAGCTGGAAACAATCAAAACTTAACACGATCTACAAAACGTCCTCGATGCTGAAGTATACGCATCTCTTTTGTTTTTTACGTGGGAAATATAGGAATGTATCAAGCCTCCCCATTCTCCCCCATGCATATTTTTGACTAAACAAACATGTTTTTTAAAGCTTATGATGTTAATAAACTTCATACCAAAGAACAAGTCTCAGTTTCAATTTGTTTCTTTGTAATTAATTGAAACAGAAATGTTTTTGATTTTAGACGGGAACGACTGCCTAATAGTACCCCTAAGGCTTCGAAGTGGCGGGGGATTTGGAAAGGGAGGGAGGGAAAAGTTCGCTCACCTCGCTACGATCAAACATTCGGAGACACTGAGGCGACAATCTCGATGCTCTCGAGAAAATACAATCGCGGAGCACGCTGACGTCAGTCAAGGTGCTGGTAGCTATTCCTCGAGGCGCTCTGGTTCCGAAGGGCTCGGCGATTTCGCCAGAGGACGGGGGGATCCGCGGGGGCTCGGGGGCAAGGGAACCCAGGAAAAGAGTTTCGCGGAACGGCGAGCGGCGTTACGCAACCCCCTGGCGATTTAACTAAAATTATCGAAGCGGGATTATATTCCGTAAGCATCTAGTGTTACGGCGTCGGCTCGGGTAATGCGAGGCACGCGAAAGCTTAGCGAATTTTAACGCGTACGTCACGATAGTGTTGCCAGCGGTGTGCCGTTGACGGTGCTGGCGATCAATAAAATCGACAGTGCAAACGCGCCGGAACAGCGGTCGTATGAGAAACGTTTACGAGGTGCGAATGCGTGCGAAGGAATGATGCGACCGACAGAGGTAACGCTGGCTGCCAACGCAAGCCGTCCGAGGAACTGCAATCGAACATGAAGTTGCCTTTCGTTTTGCCTGCGTGCGACTTTTCCCGCGAGGAACGACCGTTGCAAAGGAGGGGGTATGTGGAAAGAAGAATACAGAATTCGGAGAGGGTGTACTTAGTGAATTGAATGAGAAATGCTGGGTCAATATGGGTTGGGGGATGAAGGTCGACAGAGTTGGAAGAGACTCTTGATTTCGGTAATGCTAGTCAGTTATTTCCTTCTTCGATAATAAAGGGGTATTGTTGTGGTATTGTGAGGTAAATAGGATTGACATTATAGGTCATAATTGAGATTATCAGCGCAGTAGTGGCGTAAAACACAATTTTGGGTAAATTGACTTTTCAGGCAAAACCACTTCTGATACAGCAAAATTTTGATTTTACAACGTTCTGAGCAACCCTAAAAAAAGTGTTTTTTGCACTGAGCATTTTATTGATTTACGTCACAGAATACTGGCCTGTGCAACCTTGGTCATTATTTTATATACTAATAATATATATCTTAACAATTATATTTTGTAACAAATCATGCCTATGTACCTAGGAGTAGAAATTTTAAGCAACGACTTTAAAACGTTAATAATTTCATTAGGCATTATCTCAAAAGGAAAGCCACTATTGTGCTGATAGCCTCAATTATTGCTGTGTCGTAATTCTGTGATATTATAAGCGGAACTTGTGTCTAGATTGGGCTAGTAGAAAATGCCTGTGAAGGCCAGACTATGAATTTTCGAAGAATCTGTACTGCGAAGAATTACGGCATCCGCAGATTTTTTCCAAGGGGGAGGGGCAAGTTTGGGGCAACGGTAAAGAAAAATATAGTAATGATAAACAACCCTGACGATGTAATCGCAAACGTGTGGTGCGAGTGGAGTAGTCCTTTTGCTTTTTTCAACCCATTTTATGTTGTCAATATAATTGAAAAATTAAACCCGAAATTTATAAATATTCACTTTTTTAGTATAAACTTAATAAAGGTCAGTTTTTAAAAATAAGCAATTATATCTCAAAAGCCAGGGGCTGTAACGACGCTCATGGGGGAAGATGCGAGGGAAAAGTGAAACAGAGAGCAGACAACTTAGAATCAGGGGTCGAATGAAACTGGCAACTTTTATAAATAAAAATTATCTATCGAACTTTTAACTTTTATATAATTTCTTTTTTGTTTGAAGTTAATTTTGTACATTAACACTTTAACTCTGTTATAAGAGTTCCTTTTTAATATTTATTTTATGTTCGATTAATAAAAGTTCTGGAGGATCGTATACTTTTGAACAGATATTTAAGGGTAAAGTATAAAGGTTAGGAATATTGTTTTTTAATTAGTATTATTTAAGGAACTGGAAGCAAGAGAAAATGTAGACGAGAAAGCACATTGTGATTTTTGTAGAATTATTTTCAACGAACGATTTAAGATTTCAACTTCGGATCTATCTACCCCACTATATTTTCAAGAAATCTGCATGTCACAGCTTTATCTTTTTGAAAGCAGAATAAATGTTCCCGTTCAACTAGAATTTTTCCCTACTTTCAAGAAAATAAAAGTTTTTTATATACAGAAAATTGTGTGGAACAAAAGTTTCAGTTGATACACTGCGTTTTATAAAATCTTATAAAATTATAGTCATAAAATTACAGTTATTTCATAATTAACCCTCGGTTGTCACGCCTACTTCTTCTAACGTAGTTGTCAATTGGCTCGATTCGACTGCGCCAATATTCAATCAGCTGCTGTTTAAAAACTATCCGTTAAATTAAGTCGCAAAAATTTTCAGATAAAGTTTGAATATTGTAGAATATACGTTCATCGTTGAAAACTACCATTTAAAGTATCGCCTTGTTTAAAAAAAAATTTAAAGTAAAAGAGTTCCAGGAAATTTTTTTACTGAAAAAATCATAACGTTTCTGATTGTAATATTTTTAGCTAAAAATTCGTGGTTATACTCTTGAGATACGTAGCTTTAATAAAAAACAAAAATTAATAAATAAAATTCCCCTCGCTGCAGAAACGTTTCTGCCTGTAAAGGATACATGCAATTATTAATACATGGCCCCAGTAGTACAATTTCCAAAGATACTTTTTTTTGACCGAGTGTGACAACCGAGGGTTAATTAAAAATTTTA
Source organism: Andrena marginata (assembly GCA_963932335.1). Lineage (NCBI taxonomy): Eukaryota > Metazoa > Arthropoda > Insecta > Hymenoptera > Andrenidae > Andrena > Andrena marginata. The sequence continues at coordinate 12,760,586 of OZ010661.1, forward strand.
CCAGTTCCATTCAACCCCTACGCAGAACATATACGTAGCAGTAAAACAATGGTAATGACAGAAAAGATGCAAGTTATTTGCGTTATTCGAACTGAAAACCATTTATAACATTGCCAGAAGTAATCCATAGACCAACAGTACCCGAACACTTGTTACTTCGTATAGAAAGTGCTGTATGCAACCGTTTCACCACCCCGAGGGACTTCGCTACAAACTACTTCAAACTACAATTGATCGAATGGTTCTACCTACTCTGCCCCGCGAATTATTTCAGGCTGTGCATTCCATGTATCTGAAATAACTGCAGGATACTCGAGGGCTTCGGCCTGAAAGCGCGACTACGCGAGAATATATACTCGCATTCTTCACCAGCGAACTGGGTCATTCCTCGAGCAGAAACACTCCCCGCGCGTTTAAGAACGATTGAACGCGAATTAACTCGTTTCGCCCACAGCGAGTGCTGCGTACGAGCCGACGCCGAGAAAAACGGGCTTACCGAACGTTCGTAACCCGGGGACGTCCTCGGCCGGCGAGTTCTGCCGCGTTCACCGATAACCGGGTCACCCAGCGAAGCTTCGATAACGATAAGAGGATGATCGCAATCTAGGAGAGGAATCTAAAGTTGCTAAAGTCAGTCCGGAGGCCCCAGTATCCCAGGCATCTGAAACACCGCCGTGAGTCGCCGTCGTACCTAGGACTCATCGTCGCGGAGGACCGGCGAAAAGAACCTCTCTTTTCCCTCCCCCTAGCGGCCACTCTTTCTCATTCCGCCGTGGGGACGCGAGGCGGCTCCCCCATCGCGTTACGAGGGCGGAAAGCCTCTCCTCTTTCGAAAGTTCCTGCCAGTCCAGGATATTCCTTTCCCCGGTAGGAAAATGGCGCCAGCCACGGACTTCTCCCTCGGCGCGGCTCACGATGGTCAGAGGCTGGCCCTGCGCTCTCCTCGGCTAAAGTGTACTACGCGGCTTCACGACTCGCCCAGGCCCTTCTGGCCCCTCAGTCTGCCTCGCTGGCCCTTCGTTCCTCCCTCATCTCCCTGGCGAGGACCTAGAAGGGTCCCTCTGCCCCCGTCGCCGTCCTTCTTTCGCCTGGTGGCATCGTCCTCGCTACGTCTACAGGCTGAAGCTCCACTCGCTGATGCGGAGCACTGACCCGCAAACTGGTTCCTCCATTACACCAGGCTTTCTCCCCCTACCCTTTCCTCTCTCTCTCTCTCTCTCTTTCTATCCCTACCCCCCCTCCCTGCTCTCGCTCTTCTCTCCATCCACCTTCCTTTCCCCCTCGGTCGCTTTTCTCTTCTTCTCTCCGCGGCTCTCTCCCTTCGCCCACCGGCACCGTACCCCGTGTCCTCGGATCGCTTCGATTCCCTCTCGGTCGCTCTTTCCCCCGTCGGCGCGGGTCGCGTCTCTTTTACTTACAAGTAGCCTTCCTACGTCCGTGTCAGCTTCTGCAACCCCCTGCGGAACGATCGGCCTCGTCAAGATGCCGGCGATTCGGTAAGACTGCCCGGACAAACTTGCTCCTCAGCGCCCGATACCCCCGAAACCTTCGCGCAAGCTTGCACCTTTGTTGGTAACCCGCCGGTTTTCCTTCTCCTCCAACCGAGCTTCCCATTCGCCCGATTTGAACACCCCGCGCGATCTGCGCATGGTTCTGGGCCTCTGCGTCGCTACCGATTCCGTATTTTCGGGAGCGTTAGCCGTTTGGAACTGGGAAAGCCAGAGGAGCAGTCTGCGTAGTACTGTTTCTACTATTAAGTAGATTGAACCGTTGTCTGGCGTAGTCCTTTGCCGTTCGAAGGTACGTCTACGTGACGACACTTTTGTGTCTAGATCAAGTGCGTTTTGTGTCTAGCTAGAGCTAGTGGCAGTGGCTTCGGTCTAGCTCTAGCCGCGACTCCCGCGACGGTAGGTCGAATTCAGTGTCGCCGGCTGCTCTAGGCAGTTTCCAATTTTCCGGACATTTTTTTGAGTATCGAAGTATACTCTTGGCATCGCGAGTGCAAATCTGGTGGATAGACTGCTTTCTTTTTAACCCCCGAAGCAAAAAGGAGGGGTATTATAAGTTTGACGCTTATGTTTCTGTGTGTGTGTGTGTGTCTGTTTGCCTATAGCTTCGTAGCTCTTCAACGAGTGATCAGATTTTGAAGTGATTTTTGTTTTTGATTTAAAGGGTATATTTCCGGGAACGTTAATGTTTGGCCAAAATCGGTTCAATAGTTTTCAAGGTCTTCAACTTTCTTGGGAATTTTTTAGGGGATCTCACAAGGGAAAATGCCGAACCGGAAAATTCAACAAATTTTGAAAATTTGTGAATATGTAGGGGATTTCCTTCTAATTACGATGCAATTTTTGTTTTCTCCCCAAATCTACTCGAAAGGGGTGAAATTAATCCCTGAAAATCCGGCTGTTTTCCGATTTTGTGTTATAACTCGCGAACTATGAGTGATAGAAAAAAAATTTCAAGACAAAAATTGTTTTTTTTTAGTTAGATCTATCATTTGGTAGACAAATTATTTTACATTTCACGAGTTATAACACAAAGTCGGAAAATAATCGGATTTTCAGGGATCAATTACACCCCCTTAGAGTGAATTGGGGCAGCAAACAAAAATTGCGTTGTAATCAGAAGGAAATTCCCTACATATTCACAAAATTTCCCTTGTCAGCCACAATTGTAGTTGCACCTTGAGTTTGGACTCAATCGTTTAAGTTTATACTGCATCTTTATAGTTAGTTTAAAAAGTGTGAAATAAATTCAGTTAAATTAAAAATATAAAAAGCCTTCGACACAAAAATAACGGTTTATTAATTGCAAAAGTAAGTTACGAAAACATTTTCTAAAGTATGAAATAACTCATACAATCTTTATTTCGAATTCTTATAATATTCAAGAATATAATCGTATCAGCTTAGGGTTGCTTTAATGTACTGTACCTTTTTCATTTTTTTTGTTAACATTTCGAATTCGAAATAAAGATTATATAAGTTACTTTATACATTTTAATATTTTCATAACATACTTTATCAGTTAATAAACCGTTATTTTGTATCTGGGACTTTTTCTGTATCTTTCCTTGCGACTTTAATTCCTCCCCTAACATTCTTCAGTCTTCCTATTCCTGCCCTCCCCATCCAGTTTCACTAGCCTAATTTCAAAGCTCCTCCAATCCCATCGATTCCTGACGGGTCGACGACGCCAGGAAAGAAATCGAAAGAGGAAACGAGCGGAACTGTAGCCCGGCGGGCGATGCGTAATTGATCTTAATAGCGCAAATAAGGAGCGGACGCGGTTCACTCCGATACACCTTTTCCTCCCAGGATCTCCTCGGACACGCTAATGAAGTTTTAGAGAGCCACTCGCTCGCATCCTCGCTTGTTCCGCGCGTTTTCCCCACGGCGGGCCAGGAATTAGCGCTGAATTAATTCGCGCTTTATCGCCAGCGCCCGATGCCTGCCGACTGCGATTCGACTTTCGACTCCCCGATGCGTTTTCGTCGCCGACCCGTGTCATCAGCGGGATTAATTTCATTGGCGCTTCGACGATAATTGGTCGATCGTCGCTCGCGATTGTTCGCCTGCATCGCGCCGGCGACGAGGTCTGGCCAACATGCTTCGCGGCCTGTCCGCCTGTTTCAGACGTTGTCTGGGATCGATCCTTATTAATCGGTCGGGTAGCGCGCACAATGGAGGCGCTTCAAATACGCTTCCGTATTTAGAGAAACAGATGCTTCCATATTTAGAGAAACAGACGTTATTACGCCGCTTCCTGTACCTTCCTATCTATTTGCATCGTTGAAATTTTATAGGGCAATTATGAGAGAGAAGCCGCACTTTTGGTATTTCACAGTTGTCGGGAATAAAATAGAGTTCTGTCGATTTTATTTGTTTTAGATTGTTGCTTTGGGTTGGAATAGTTAGCGAGAACGTGTTTCCTTTATTACTTTTAAGGGGCCATTCATTTCAGGGGTACACATAATGATTAAGAATCAGTTTGGTTTTTTTTTGTTTCAGAGGAGTTTGTGACTTGAAATCACTCCCACTGTCTTTTCAAAGACGCGATTTTTGTCTCCAGATAACATTGAAACAAACAACAGAATTAAAAGTGTATTTAAAAAATTGTTCCATATACATTATAAGTAGATTAATAAATGAAAAAAGTTTGACATTGTTATTTGGTGTTATTCATTGAGAAAAAAACATGAATGTTGTCGAATTTTGCGGCGGGATTACAGGAATGACCCCTTAAAGATTTTACTGTTTCTCGAGGTAAGCCTACCGCACTTTGCTTCAATAGATATACGTCGTTTTTATTTTTGCTATGATAGCAGTTTAAAATTCATAGTCTCTCATGATATCATTTTTGTAATGCGTCAAAGGGGTGCTGTGGAATATATCTCTGCCAGAATTGGTTGCATTCGACGTAGAATGTGGAAATACGAAGGTGCGGCGTCTCTCCCGGGCATTTGGAATAGATGCCGCACTTTTATGCGGGATTGATACCGCGCTGCATCGGAAACTAAATCGAGTAAATGTAGTTTTCCATGTTTGAAATGTGTTTTAAAATAGATGCCGTGATATCTGAAGGTAAACTATTGACTTTTTAAGCACAAATCTGATAATCTAAACATGTTTGTGGACTTTTTATTCTCTTTTTCACATTTTATTTTCATTTTATGTACAATGAATGTGGACGATAGATGAAAAGACAATTAAATTTAGATAAGTAAAAATAATATCTATACCTATTAATTTTTCCAACTTTATTGTATTTTATAACTGTATAAAATAAAAATATGTTTCTTTGAAATAAAAATTTAAAATGAACAAGTTTAAATGGAAAATTAAAAATGTTTCAAAATGCAACGTCATATCCGGAAGTCATCTTTCCCAACAATATGATGTTTTTGATTATAATATTTTAATAAAATTTGGATTTCCTTCGATGCAAGTAATAGCACATGTTCAACGTATAATATGTATCCTTAGAAAAAGTTCCCATTACAAAATTTAGATATAGGGACAATTTTGCGGAAGGTGCGGAAACTCTCCCGTAATTACCCTACTATTTCAACACTTACCCTCAAGTTTTAGCCTTACAATCCTGTTTATTTACGATTAAGTTACTCTTAGTTAATTTACTCCGCAGCTCGATTCTTTTTTATCCCTTTGGCCTAATCTTCCTTTGCAAGGTGTTCAAATGGAGTAACCGACGTTTTACCCTCCCAAATCGATAATTAAACGTAACTGTATAGAATTCTTTTGAAGCACAGAATGTAGAAAACAAGTAATAGTGACGGATTTCACGAATGAATCTACAGGTCTGGATCTATGTAATACTTTGTTCGATAAGAAGGTGAAAAGTTCAAAAGGAACAATTAACTTAAATTCCGTCAAATTAGGGGCAATCTAACTATGATAACGTAGGAGCACGTCGAATCAAGATTACACGGTCTCTTGAAGCCTACCTTGTCAAATTCGATTAACTCTTAATTAATACGTTCCGAATTAATTATTCGAGCACTTGAATAGCAATTTCTTGTAATTATAACGACAGTATCTAATGAAAAGAGCAGTGTTCCAACACAAATTGCTAGACACGTTGATGTGCCTTTCTTAATGATGACAAGCTTTTTCCCTTTCTTTCCCGTTTCGCAGTTTGCACTCGCAATTCCGTATTTGCGCCAGATTAAGTAGCACATATTTATAACAGATTCATTCATTGAAGATGGATAGACCTACTCGAACCCTGCATTCATTTTTCATGCATTTCAACCTCCAAAAGAAGGAGAAGAAAATAAAAACAAATGTTTCTATAAGAATATAAAAATCCAGATAATTTTTAACGATAAAAAGAAAACAGGATATTTTTCCTTCGACGGGATTTAAATGCCAGCGCTGAAGGTTTAAGTGATCGTTAAAACGTTTTCTATCCTCGATATAAATAACTGGGTTAAATAAATCCCCCGAAATCGTCGCGTCGGTGTTTAGAAAAAGGGGGACGTTTTCTTTCGCGTGCGCTGTCGCGAACTCGAAGTGCAGGATAGCTGAACGATTAGCGGCCGTTTTAAATTACGTGCAAAGTAGGCAATAATAGAACGAGAACACTGCGCGGCATGTTGCGAGGTAAAAACATTTAACGCTTTTGCAACCGCGCTTCGACTGCAACACGGCAGCCGTTCACTAAGGTGAATACGTTTTTTCCTTGATTCAGCGAAAACCGCTTCGCTAATAGGAATATTATGCTGAATTAATACGCACGGAGATGCACGAGTGAATGCAACGTGAATTCTGATATTGCGATTAGGGAATAACACGGCGGTATAAACTGAATTACTTCAGGCAAGATGACAATCAGAATTTTAGTATAAGCAGCACTTGGAAGTCAAGCTTAATAATACTCGTAGATACTCTTATCCCTTCGCGGTCAGAACTTCTAATAATCGCAAATTAGTCATATGGGGTTCATTGCACCCCAGCGTCATTTCTAAGTTACCATCCTCGTATTTTTGAATCTTTTAACTTTTCAGTGATAATTGTACATTCGCAATACTCATACAATCATTCTCCAATAGTCTTTTTCTGGAACTGTATATTTAGATTTGATGAAATTTGTAGTTGAAAAAATAGTTGTGGAGAACAAGCGATTTTTGTTCAAATTCAACACATTTTTGAATTTTAATATTAAGGCTTGAAAATTTACAGAAATATTGGCAAACAAGAAGAAAATTTCCTAGGGTGCGATAGACCTCGCGTGACCCCGAAGCATATACCTTGAAATCGATAATTTACATAGAAATTCGGTAGAATTTTTGTATACGAATTTCATACAGAATTCAGCTCTTCGAAAGCAGAATTCGCCGAAGATTTGAGATTCGCTGTTGAAGTCTCGATTCTAGCTAGGGCACCCAGCAGACATTCTCAGAAAATATTTCGCGCAAAGAAAGAGGAAGCATTCTGTTCCCATTGAAAGCTTCGCGCTAGACACTGTCAATGATGTGCGGACGTCTCGATATCATATTTATAGCGAACTGTACCTCGCCCCAAGTCGCGAGAAAGCTACGGGGATGCCCGCTTCTACGAACAGGCAATTGTGTTTGCGTAATGTATCAATAACAAATATCCTCGCGGAGAGCCCGTTCGATTTTACAATAATTCATGGCCGTGTAAACAACCGACGAGACTTTCGTCGTAACCGACGAGCGGGCAGTTACTAAAATAAACGAGGTGAACGAAAATAAGTGCTCCTCGTCTACCTGTTACGTTTCAAGCGGAAACATGTAAATGAGGGAATAAAATTAAAGCGAGCGCGGCCGCGGCCGCTCGATCGCCCCGACACGCGCATAACTGCAATCGAAAATCGTTTAGGTCGGGCTCGGCGCGGTGGCACACTTTGCTCTGAATCGCAACGAACGAGCAGCCCGGTTGATCGATTGTTCCCGTTCTTTGCGCAACAGGGATAATTGAGCACCGATGATACCATCGTCGGAACGCACCTCGATTCCAGTTACGCCGACGCTCGTCATTCGGACTCTAACCCTATTGTAGTTCCCGCGACAATCGGTGTCCACGGGATGCTGGGTCCCGGCGAGCGGAAGCTCGAAAAGGTGTAACGCTGTCGATATATTTACAGCTCTCGATTTCTATCTGGGACGAGGATCTCGTGGGATCGCAATCATTTTGCAGCGGGAAGCGTGCGAATCGACTGCGCGAATGAACGAACAGAGGGGGGGAGTTACGAGATTATTGATCTGTATGGAATTCTCCTGTATCGAAGATGATATAAGATTGACAACATTAGAGAAATTGTTTTTAACAAGAGGTCAAGGTAAACTTAAGGGGGAACCTGGTGTAGCGGGTCGAAGAAATCGATTTTTTTTTTTTCATAAATCAATAGTTGAACATTACGGGAATACGTTCCCAAAGCCGCAAAACGAAATTCGAAAAATTAAAGTAGATATGGCCGGTTTTGCTACGGAGCGCCAGGATACCAGAAAATTTTAAATGCGTTTTTCTCGAAACGACAGTTTTACACTTGGCGGACAATGTAACTCCAAAAATATTCAACCGATCGACTTGGCCTTGTGCACGGATATTTGTGAACATTTTCTTCACAGATCTGAGCTATGGGTATAATGATATTGTTTAAATAAATAACTTTTTTTTACACATTTAAGGCAAAATTTCGTTGGAAAGAGGGACCTTTTTTTTCAAGAGGCCGCCATTTGTTCAATTTTGCATCTTTTAAGAAATAAATTGATACGATTCATCCGTACACTCATAAACTAAATGAAAATTGTTCGATTTTTGGTTTTAGATGAAACCAAACGACGCTACGTTGCCCGCAGTGTACCAATTACGTCGCCAACGGACTGGGCATAAGCCCTTATAACTTTGTTATTTGTTGCTCTTTTTTAATAAAAAAATTTTTTTATATACCTTAACCTGTTAATTCAATATCCCGAAAGTTTCAGAAAGATCGATTAAGTACTTTCTTTAAAAAAAAATCCGGAAAAATGCCTCGATTTTCAGCTAGTTACACCAGGTTCCCCCCTTAAGGGGGTACATGGGTAGTAGACAGATAAAATCAACGGTTGCTTCTGGGGTAGATTGTAGAGCCAGTAATAACTCAAACCATTTGCTCTTTTAACAATTCCTTCTTAGGGATATAAGACGTATTTTAAAATAAGAATGTTTACGAAATATTAGAAATTAATTAATATACAAGACGTCACAGTGAGGGCTTGCGTAATGCGGGCCTCCGTGTGGGGAACGCGATTCCGATTGACCGACTCATCTAAAAATAAATTCGCTGTGTATGAGTGTCCTTTAAATCAAAATCTACGATGTGGAACTCGGTTGAAAAATTTTAATAAAAACTCACGGAGGTATATAACAAATATCAACTTTGAAGGATTTTGCTGAACTAATTCTGTGATAAATGTTGTCTTGAATGTTGTTAAAGTTATGCGATCTTAGTGAGCGAGTTCCACACTGTGGAGGAAAGTGTTCTGTAGGTTCTGTTAAAATTTGAACGAAAAATATCGATCTGTTCTCGAGTTACGATGTTCGCCGTCTTGAGAAACATCGTTTTGCGAAGAACGGCTTTAACTTTTTACGCTGTAACTCTCGCAATTTTTCGAATCTTTCAATGAAACCTTTTTTAAAATACTTCCAAGACTTGTGGCTATCATAAACAATCGAAATAAATTTCCATTTCTTCACCTCGGAGTACCCATGAACCCCCTTAATAAAAACAACTCGGAGAAGCCTAAAGGGAATGGCTGCAAGTGTCGCTTATCAAATACATTTTGAATCGATGAAGAGCGTCAATGATTTCATAGTACGTTTAATCGTGCAACGAATACGCGACTTGACTACTTTGCTGGCTCACGTTTGTCCTGACTTTCTCGTTCCTTTTCGCGAGTTCTATTAGCTCTTTAAGATATAATCGCCGTGTGCTGGTGCATTACAGGAGCCTCTTGGTTCCCAGCCAGCAGTAACTTTTCATATTACTCGCACCGGAGTACCCTCGAACCATTCGTATTCTATACTTTGTTACACATATCCTGTGTCAGTATTAAACAGCGGCAATAGACAAGACGCGATCTGAATTAACGAATTAAGGCTACCTAATCCTGTTCAATTTCTAATTTCCGCTATACACTGCTATCTTACGAATGTTTCTGCGATCTTTTTCTCACGCTTTTCAGCGAGTGACATTTAACATCCCACACGAAAAGTTGAGCCGGGAATCCACAGGGAAGCTAAGCTAAGCTATGCTATGTTTTAGCTTAGCTCTCGGTGGAAACGGTTCCATAAGAATGTATCGAAGCTAATTTTTTTAAAACGCAGCGTAGCTTAGCTTCTCGGTGGATTCCCGGCTCTGTTGTCTCTGGCGAAGCCCGGCTGATTTCGAGATGTACAGGTGGTCCGTCACCGCAAGCGGGGCTAAGAGACCGCAGAATCGCTAGAAAACGGATATCAAGGATAAAGAGGCTCACCCGTGGCGGACTGGGTCTGGAGCAATAGTCCGATCAGTGAAACCAGGACGTAGGTGTTGTACCGGGGTGCCACGATACCCCGTCGCAGGGTCGTCATCTCAGGCGGCCCCCGCCAGGTGCCCCCTCGACCTGCCACCGCCCCTGCGACCGCCTTCGGCAGCTTTGGCTTCTTAACTTCCGCCTTCGCCAGCTCCGCGCCGCGTAGTCCTCGTGCTTCACATCTCATCTGCCTCCTCCGCGTCGGTTCCTCTCCCCCAGATGCGAGACTCTCTTATCCCCCGAATATCCCGTCGATCTACCGCGTATCGAGCCGCCTCCTCTTTCTCACCTGCCTCGTCATTTAAACTCCGTTCGCTGAAAACACGTTCGATCGTTGACGCGAGCGCGCGCGCAAGCGGGCCTCGATCTTCCCGGCTCCTTTAAAAACAAAAAAAAAAAAGAGAACCGACCGTCCCGATCGTACACTCGCACGTCCGCGCCGATCGCGCTCCGACAGAAACTCGTTCCCAATTATTTGTTTCCCTCCTTTTTCCTTTTTGTTTCAATTCTTTCCTGCTGTCGCCCCTCCGGCTCGAGTCCCGTCTACCTATACGACGCGAGTGCTCGCTCGCCGGCTCGAGCTGTGCCGATGGTTAAACGACGGCGAGCCGACGCCACGCGACCACGGAGTACAGTGAGGGACCGCGGATCCTCGCGGGTGTCGGTCGCATTTCAGCGATGAAAGTCACGGCGGTGCCGTGTCGTCGCGCGTCGCGCGTCACGACCGCCTCCGCCCGAGGATCCTTCGAAATCTGGCGCGCCCGATCGCCGGGCGCGGGACAGGATCGCGGCACACACGGCTCCGCTCGACCTTCGCGATAGCAGGCAGCCTGTCAAGCGCACGGCCGATGGAAATCGCCGGGCTCTATCGACACGCACGTCCGATTAGCCGCCGCTTCTGGCCCGTCGTCGGCCAGGTGAAACTTGACGGCTCGGAGGAGAAACTGTCTGGCCGTGGCGAGGCACGCGACACACACCGCAGGCCGTCGCGGAGCGTACGGGCAACAGAGGGAGAGATCACGTGCCCGTCGACGGAAACTCACTGAACAATCACACCATCCGCGGGTAGCGTACGAGGAGCGAGCTGGTTGCGAGGGCCTCCTCGTGGCCGTCGTACGAATCGATTCGAAACACCTGTAGAGGCCCACACCGGCGTGTGCGTTCCTCTCGTTCCCGTTCCTGTTCCCGTTCCGGACGCTAAGCGTTTTCGCCGGAGCCTGTCCTGTCACCGTACGCGCACGTCCGAACCACCACCGTGGCCCTGCACTTATTCCCGGCGCCGTCTGTCTTTAGATGGGACGCGTGTCTTCCAGCGGCGGAACGATCGTTCGAGGCGTCATGATCGGTCGCGACACGGCAGAACAACGTCGCACCAGCCGCGCACCGCCGTCATATCGTCATCCTTCCTGCGTTATAAACGTCACGTGGGGCTACGAGAGTCTATCCCCTTTCCCGGGGGAGGTCTATCGTCCCGGGGGCGCGAAAAGCCCCGCCACCCGTCAACGGACTCGACCTGGACCTGCCTCACTGTCTCAGGGGTGATCCTCGGTGCTCTGCCCGTCGATCGTTCGGCAAAGAGTGACGACGAGCTGAGGCAACCACGGCCCGTACACACGCTCGTGCCACCGGCTACGCGGGTAGTTTCGTGGCGCGCGGATTCACCGATGGAAGCCAAGCGCGCACGAGGCCGCCCGACAGACTGAGAGTAGCAGTCGACAGTCGACAGTCGGCAGGCAGCAGCGGCAGCAGCAGCAGCAGCAGCAGCTAGCAGCAGCAGCAGTAGCAGCAGCAGCAGCAGCAGCTAGCAGCTAGCAGCAGTACAAGCCCGGAACGTTTCTCGCCGTGTGCCGAGCGAAGCTCTGCAAAAGCGGTCTGCACACGCGGCCGCGCTGTGTTATGCTTGTCCCCACTTCCCTTCTTGGAGCGCGCGATCGCGGCTGCGGCTCACCTATTTGCCTGTATGCCTCTATGCCTTGCCTGCCTCTATGTCTGCCTGTTTGTCCGCCTGCCTGTCTCATGCATGCATGCATGCATGTTCGTCTCCTTCTCCACCTCCTCCGCCACCTCCTCCTCCACCTCCACCGTTCCTCCTTCTACCTTCTGCTTCTTGCGTCCTCCTGCCCTTCACCAGCCCCAGGCCGCCTTCCTTCCTTCCTCCTCGTGCTCCACGCGCCTTCTTTCGACTCTCCGCATTGCTCCTCCTACGCTTTCCTTCTGATGCTCGCCTCTTCGTCTACTTCATCCTCCCTCTCCCTCTCTCCCTCTCCGCCGCTCTGCCAGTATGCCTCTTTCCCGTCGGTCTCTCGCGGTCCCTCAGTCCCTCGTCCTTCCGTTTTTTGCGGCCCCGATCCGCCCCCTTCGTCGGGCCCGGCTCCGCAGGGTACCGGGGCTTCGGATCCACGATACCCCGCCGTTTACTTCCGGTATTTCTTTCCGGAGGCCACGGGGAAACCGAGGAACGCCGCGCGATTTCGATCATCGGGGCCGATCGAGCCTCGCGCTCGGACCTCGCGATCGCTCCACCGCCCGGCCCGCGGTATTTATAGAGAACCGTCTCTGTTTGTTTCCGATGCGCGAATTGTGTAAGGTCTTTTTTCACCCGGAGGGAATCGCGGTGTCTGCGGTGCTAAGAGTCCCCCTTCTTCCTCTCTTTCGGAGTCGTATAAACGATCGTTAAATCCTCTCGTTTGGCGGCGACCTTTCCCCTCCCTTTTCGTAATTTTCTTTGGCAACCGTGGGGATTTCTTCCTCCGGTTGTTTTTGAACGACAGCGGCGCCGAGGGAACAGTGCAGCGGCGATCAAAATGCTGCGATCCTCCGGCTTCTAGTTTTACTACTTTTCGCAGAACTTTTGTCTCGTACTTTCTCTCTGCAATCCGACGGGCTTATCCTGATTTCTTGGGCCTCGGCTCGTGTAACGGTTTAATGACGATCGTTACTATTTTTAACGGTCGAACTGTGTCGCCTGCAAATAGGACCCGACGCCGCGTTAAAATTGCGCGTAAGTGTTAAGAAGTTTTCGGCATACTTCGCTGGCACGCTTTTGGAATCTGTCCCCGTTCCGCGGTTGGCTCGCCTGTATCGATCTTCACTCTCTCGTTACGTCGAAACGAAAACAGCTTTACAGCCGCGTACTTTGTGTCAGCGGGTCGGACATCTTTCCCGGACATTCCCGTCGACTATCACTCCCCGGCCTCGAAGCTTACGTCGAATCCACCACTTCTATCCTATCTCGCCTCTTTGCTTCTTCGTTTCAAGGAAAGATTAAGTGCGACGTGTTCGGTGCAGCAAGTTTAAATCTTCCGACTGAATCGTTCTTTAATAGTGTAAAAGATTTACCGCACCCATTCAAATCCATTGATCGGCATAATCGCGACGAAACACTTTTCGAAAATTCATCGCACTCTCCGAGGAGAGCGTATGTACGTAAATTGCCCCGTAAAACAACTAAACGGCGCCTGCTACATTAGGAAGAGCTGCCCCTTCATTTACGAAACGAGCGGAGAAACCGAAAGAATGATTTCTCTATGTGAAGCACACTATCCTCTGCATCCCGCCAGAGTTAATTCGAAACTCAAAAGCAGAGTAACCCCCGAAAACACGTATCAGCAAACAGAAAACGGCACAACGCTTCGGAACAAGCCAGAAGTCAATGAGAGAAAGAAGGAAAGAAAGGAACAAATACAAGTTACAGAGGCAACCACCTCCCCTGTCACCCCGCGTCTCACCTCACCCTATCCAGCGAAGGGTTAACGCTCACCGAGGGCCCTTAAACCGAGGAACGTCGTCGGGAGAAAAGTTTTACGAGGCAGACGGGACGCGATTTCCTTACGGGATCGAGTTCGACGCTCGATTAACAAGTACATTCGCCGAATCGTACATTACGAACCCTCTCTTTCAATATCTCCCTCTCCCTCCCTCCCCCCTCTCTCTCTCTCTCTTTCTCTGTCCCTCCCTCCTTCCGTGTTCCCTGCCATTCCCTCTCTATACGCGCGCGTCTGGGCGGACTTCAAGGATGCGACCGTCACACGCGCGCGAAAGGGTTCCTGCTTCGGCGATCATTTAACCGCGGTGAACGGCGATCGGCTGGCCGAGATTGTCCACGGTGCCGAATGCCCCGGTGCGGCGAGTGAACGCGTGGAGCGGGAAGACGAGCCGCGAGCGTGACACGCGCGCGTACAGGAGCGATACTCCTCGGGATTGCCGAGGAGGGTTGTGTCGCAAACCACCGACCTTGCGCCTCCGTCACGGCGGCAAAGTGCAATAGTAATTGGTGGATGCACCGGTGCTACGTCTCTCTTTTATACGAGAGAAAACGGTACCGCCCCCGCTGGCCACGTGACGACACCTTTGCAGCAGGACCTACCGCGCGCTTCTTGCAGCGCATCCCCTTCAAACGGGTACCACCACAGCCCCCACTACCGGTCCGGCACCCTTCCTTCCTTCCTTCCTTCCTTCCTTCCTTCCTTCCTTCCTTCCTTCCCTTCGCCGTTTCCTTTTCCCGTGTACACTTGCAACCGTGATGCAACTTCGTTGACGTTTGTTAAGTAGGGGAGATTAATTAGAGGGCAGGCAGTGGTAGTGACGGCCGTTTAATCCGGCCACCCCCGTCCCTTACCACCTGCGAAACTTTCAATCGATTCCAGTCCCTGCGGACATCGCTTGAATTTGGAGAATTTTAATGGTATCGATGGAAGGTTCCGCGGGCCTTTGGTATCTCGACGAGCGATTTGTTTGACGATCCGTGGGAGACGATTGAGCTAGTACCCGAATTAGGAAGCTACTTAACCTTTAACAACACGCGACTTGAAATGTAACATAAGTACACGCGTGGTGACTTTTATACACCGTCATTAAAAAGCACCCAAAAATTAGTTTAAGAAAACAACTGTAGGTAATTATTAAAGTTATACATATTGCAAAAATGTTTATTAGATGGAAAGCACTTATTATAACCAAAACAGACGGGATAGCTTAAGTCATAGACTGCGGAAGTTTATGCAAGTATAATATTTCTTACAATAATTACGACCTCCCGATTGTAATAAAATCGAATACACTGTATCATGGGTGGCTACTGTACTTCGGCTAAGTAAGTAAGTTCTGTGTATGCTAGAAGTAAATAAACATTTTTTAAAATTAAAATTGTATTTTGGAAACCCTCTAATGACGAAACATATTTCTATCAAAGTTTCACTTGTTTAGTTCTTTTCTTTAAAAATGTGTATTTGCATAAACATCCGCAGTCTAGACATAGCGTAAACCTCATATTGCATGAGACTTCTTGACTTTCTAACTGGTACGCAATCCCTATAAAGTTTCATTATTTTATTTAGCTTTATAAATTTACGGAATGACAAGAAAGTAATTTTATATGAATAATAAATCATTCAAACTTTTAAAATATATTTACATGACTAAACGCTTGGTTTACAACTGTTTAACCAACTTATCGTAACAAATGTAGTAACGGACACTTCTGTAATAGGTTATTTGACACAACAGAGGCGCTGCCGAAATTCATAAAAAAAAATAGCAACTTGTTTAAGGGGGAGGCCTACCTCAAAACAATATGCTTCTTTGGGAATTTTTTCTAGAAAAACCGATAAACTTTTCTTATTAAACATTAGTCTATTGGAACGAGTACATCTTACGGATATTTCACTATTTTTTGTTGTAAAAAGTATTGAAAGGTTTGTGAGTTATAGGCGATGTTCGAGACGTCCCTTTTTAAGCACTTTACGGTGACAACCGTAGCTCGGTGCAGGATCATCTAGAATTTAAAATTCGAAATTTTTTAGAGTAATATTTGAAATTATCACGGCGCTATCGGGCTCCATTTTGGAAAAATTATTTTGAGGCAAAATGGCGGCTGTGCAAAGTTGTAGCATCGATATTTGTAAAAAAGTCTAGGCTAAAAATGAAAAGCTCCCGATAGCGCTTAGATTTTAAACCCTAAAATAAACCTGCAAAGCCTCGAATAAATCGGTTCATTAATTTTTGAGTTATGTGTGTCACAGACTTTGGAACCATGATTTTGAGGAAAACGCGTTTAAAGTTTTGGGTCTGAGCACTACACCAAGGAACACCTACCTACTTATACGCGTATAACTTTGTCAATTTTAATCGGATTAACTTGACACTTTCCGAGAATATTTGCAAGCTGTTATACTTCAAAAAATATAAAAATCGAAAATCGATTTTACGAAAATTTCTAAGTAGGCCTTCCCCCTAATGCAAATTGTGTATTTCCTGTAGAATTCTTTTTTCCATTCGTCTTGTTTTACATTATGTCCTGTCACGATGGCAACTGTCAATGATTTTGAACAAAACGTGAAAAGTATATTTTCAAATATGTAATAAAGTCACTAATAACTGCAGTACAGGTTAAAAATAAATGTAGACTTGACAATGTCAAATTATTAAAGAGGAGTCTTGGAGACTCCACGTCACCGTTAATGTCGCAAAGTGTGACGTCACCGATTAAGGGTTAACGCGATTCAAACAGTTAAATTACCACGCGGAGAAGGTATCCGGCTCCATTTCTGTTTACGCGCGGCAGCTTGCTGGACAAGTCATTCAATAGAATCTTGATTAGCTTCCCCCTCGAAGAGATAATATAATAATAGAATAATAGTTTCCGCGAGTGGGCGCAAGATGGGATTCCTTAGCGGAGAGATTCAATCCAACGGAGTTGTGTACTTTCTTTTCAGTCTTAAGGGCGTCCGAAGGGGTGTGCAAATAAAGCCAAGATAAAACGTAGACGCTGTTACAAAGTTGCGTTGGATGGTAAACACAGCCAAACGAGCCCATCATTTTAATGCGCCGCGCAATGAAATTCTCGCCAAGTTGAGCCGCGGGTCCAGTGATGCCAGAATCGTGAGACGTGGGACAAATGCTTACCCCCGCCATCACCTACCGTCGTCCCCCACTTTGCTCCCATCTCACTGCACACAGGCTTGCCTCTACCAATGTCCGTGTGCGTTGCCTGTCCGGCCCTTTTCGCCACAATCCTCATTTCCGAAAGCCGGAGTGTGTGACTCGCAATTAGGAGATCGGGAGTTCAAACCCCAGTGCAGAGGTTTTCTTTTTTTTAATTATTATCTAATTTATTTCATTTCCTAACTTCTCAGTAGAATCAGAATTAATTAGTAAAGCATTTTCAAAATTTGATTTGTTTGTTAACGATGCAATTCGTGTTATCGAAAACCGATGCGATTATTTTTCCGCTGTTCTACATATACATAAACAGAAATACATAAGTAGTGGAAGTCATAATTACAATTGTGCAGGAAAGAAAATAAATATTACCTGCTATCAACTTATTTGTTTCCGTAAAAAAAAAATAATTCCACCGATAGAAATGCACTGGAAGGCGGGAGACATGTGTAAGCCATTATAATACGATTATCACTGTGAACATTTTACAACATATGCTGTCAAAACGTGAACAGTTACAGTTGATGATGAAAGTGACAATTTCTTGAAAAAGGCTGCAGTATGTGCCTTCAGGTACAGGCGCATCAAAGTACAGGGTGCACCAGACGGTACACGGTTTGATAGCCAATTTTGTGAATACGCAAATAATAATAATATTATAGTAGCTTTCGTATATGTCTTCCACCTTTCAGTGCATTTCTGTCGGCGGAATTATTTTTTTTTTCAACGAAGAAAGAAGCTTAGAGTAATATTTATATTTGTTCGTGTACAATTATATTTACAATTACGATTTCAATTAGGTGTTTATTTCTGTTTACATAAATGTAGAACGGCGGAAGACTAACATCGCATGTCAGTCAGCTGCAGCGGTTTTTGGTAAAGCTGGGTTTAAATTAGTCCAGTCCAGCACTGGAATAATCTGAACAGTGTTTTCATTCCAGGACAGTGCCGTCATTTCAGCAGGTTTTGACTGGATCGAAAGTCCACGTTTCAATCCAGTGTTCACCCCCACCTCCGGGTACAGTGTACATGTTTTTATAAAACACATACAGTCATATGTATGTGTGCCACCTGACAGTCTACCAATTTCAACAGTTCAAAAACAACTGGAATAATGTAGACATCGACCGATTGCCAGTCAAATGTAAACCCAGCTTAACGCGAATTACATCATTAAGAAAATAATTTATTGCAAATTAATAATTTTCAAGTTTTCATTCTACTGAGAAGTTAGAAACTGAAATTAAAGAACAATTTAAAAAAAAAAAAACTAAAACTGCCGCACAGGGATTTGAACTGCCGACCTCCTGATTACGACTCACACACTCCGGTTTTGGCAATGTCAGCCAAATGTTAGAGATATACCTGTGTGCAGTACGATGGGAGAAAAGTGGGGGACGACGGCAGGCGATGGTGGGGGTAAGCATTTGTCCCACGTCCCACGATCCTGGCATCACTGCGCGGGTCTTTTATAGCGGAACTCAAGAAATCTCGCTGCGATCCTGTCTCTTCCCTTCTCCCTTTATTCTCCGCCCACGCTCTTCTGCTTTCGCGCGTTCTCGAGAAGGAACCCGTCATTGAAAAAGAAAGCAAAGCTTCCTTTAAGTTCTACCGTCTAGACGCGCCTCTCCTGGCCTCTCGATTACGTAATTCCATCCGCGCGAGCAATAATATCGGAACGGACGCGACCCAACCGCCCCGGCGCCACTTCCTCAAATTATTTACAGACATCCCCTTGCACCAGCAAGAAACGTAGATTGAATGCGGATTAACCGTAGACTCATCCCGCCTAGATTGCCACGAGTGCCGGTTACTTTCCCGATGATCGCCTGGTACTTTCAACGTATTCACTCGGCCGGAGTGACTGGTGGATTAAAACAGATAGGAGATGTCTAAATATAAACCGAACGCCGGAGACCCGGTCGCAAGAACGCATTTTATGCCGCGCGTAAAATGGCCCTCGGACTTTCACCAACTATCGCGCCCTGTCTTTTCCTTTCGCCCGTCACAAAAATTCCTTTCGTCATACTTCGCTGAAGGATCGCTACCAGCGTGCCCGATGCCGGGGCGAAATAAATCTCTGCTGCCCAGCTCCCCCGAAGGTGGCAACGAGGTAACCGAGCCGGCTATCGATTTATCGGCTCCGAGGCGTGAAAAATTAAGCAAACTCGGCTACGCCGGGCGTCGGGAGCGTCTGACGAGCAGGCGGACGGTACTCGTGGCGGAGGGGACGGTTACGGAACGATGGAAAGAAGGGGCGGCTGCCCAAGGGAATAGATCGCGCGGGGCTGCGGTCGATAGGATCGCGACAGGTGGCGAATATCTAGATAGCCGGTGCTCAGTTTGGTGGTCACCGTCGGATCGTCGAAGAATAGAACGTGCAAGTCAAGGTCAGCCGCGCGGCCGGATGCAGCGGCCTAGCCTCGTTCTGGCGATCTCTTTCCTTTGTGCATCCACGATTTTGCGGCACGCGATTCCGATACGCTTCAACGATGCCAGTTAAACTTCAACTACTCGAAGTCAAGGAAATACGCCCGAACGGGGAGCTCCCCCTCTCTCTCTCTCTCTCTCTCTCTCCCTCTCTTCGGCTTCGATCCGTTCGAGGACGATCGAGCACCGACGCGCGATCAACTTAATCCTGTTTGCTCGCCGCCGGGAAACCAGCGCAGTGGGCTTTCGGCTGTACGCAGAGGAGCGAATGCAAATGTGGAGTAATGGCTCGCCGTTTGACTAGCAGCGATGGCAGGCCAGATCGGTCTATCGATTTGCTTGAGATTTTATGAGAACTTCAACGCGCCAGCTGGGAAAGCTTCGCGAAACTTAGGACTTTAGATTGAAATTGGTTTTTCCTGGAGGGATATCGGGTTTCGATCAAATATGAAGTGGCGGTGGGATGTGATTTTTAGTCTCTCTGTTCGGAATTGAGGCGCGGGGAATTCCGATGATTATTTCTAAGGCCTCGAGTCGACTTCCTAGGTGGAATCACCCCGTTCAACGAGTGCACCGCAATTTTCACCGCGCCCCCGTGTATCGCGGTGCACCGATCAGTGCCACGAGCATCTCGCGGGACGTTAAGGCTCGAATTACACGAGCGATCGTATCCTTCGAGACGGTGTATCCTCGCCGCCGCTCGCTCGATTCTCCAATTATTCCCTGACCATCGCCCGCTACTCGTGCACCAAGCTCTTCCTTTATCGTACGTTTCTTAGAAGGAAGAGAAAGTGTTACACTGCCACGGCGATCGTACGGCGAGAAGTGTCTCTGATGCTTCTTCAGCCACGTTGCTCTTTCCTAGCGAGCGCGCAATTCCCAACTATTACCTAACCGATGTCAAAATATAATAAATGCGGTAAAATGTAAAAGGCCACATCGACAGTAATTTCACTCAATATAATTCAAATTAAGGTAGTTCCTAACCAACTATGCTAATCAAATTAGAGTTGGATAATAAACGATAAATACAAAGTAGTATTTATACTATGGAAATAATAATAATAATTTTTAACATCGTGTATATATATATTTTAAGAAGTGAAATATTAATATAAATAATTGTAATACGATAATGGAATATTAAATTGGTTAGCGTAGTGTAATGGAGCAGCAAATCTGACAACGTCGCATTTATTCGGAACGTTTTTTATAACCAAAATATCAGACAAAATGTTCATATGGATCTGAATCTTCGTTCCCTATTTAAATGTCTAAACATATCGATTGTGCGACGTTGCCACGTTCACTGCTCTACGTAATTTCTCAAAAATTTGCACGTAAACCTATTTTTTTATGGGCATTTACGAAGAAACTATGTGGTCAGTTTTGCAGAAATTAATAAATTCATTTCCTGACATTTCTATGTACTTTTCTGCCAATTTTGGTACATTTCTTAAATACGGTTTTACTGTTTCAGAAGAAAAACTGAATCTATAATCCTCTTTTTTTTACTTCGCCATATGCCACTGTGTTAAAATGCATCAACTTTAATTAACAATTTCTCGATAACTATATGGTAAATCGATTTTAAACTTTGTACAAGGGTTTCTTGTATTCCAAATTAGTTTCGTACGAAATTTGAAAGACTTCTGTAATTTAGTAGATTATTCAGGAACTACCTTAAGGGCACCACATCGTGGATGTAAAAAAATGCCCGGGCTTTTGTCATGATAACTCCAAACAGAATAATCCAAAATCCAAAAAAAAACAAAGAAATTGTTTAATTACAGACGTATGCTTATCGCGCTACACACTCTCATCATTACCATATGTTTAAACGATAGGATTCCGAAAAATGTTTGTTTTTTGCACAAAAGTGTCCGTTAAAAAAAATTCGCTGTATGGAAGTTTACAATAGAAAGTAACGCAGAAGCGAGTGTGATTACGAATAGAATCCCGTTTGAATTTTTAGATTCGGTCAAAAATTGCATTTTATACAGTGGCCATAGTGCGCAAAAGATTGTTTCGAGAAAAGCATACTTCAGAGGACCCTCCGGTCAAACTCCTTAAAAAATATATGATCTCTATGAATTTTTTACTCGAACAGTAAAGTATAAAGTAATGTTTGTTGGACATACATGCCAAATTTGAAGGTAATCGGTTCAGTAGTTACAGAAATATCGTGCACACAGCGAACAACGGCGGAGTGATTGTCGATCATGCATAACTCCCATAATAGTTATTCAAAATGAATAAAAAAGTAATTACACCTTCCTTAAAGACGCATAAAAACATGGTCCAAAATTCACATTATTCGAATCGCCAGTTTCTTAAAAAAAAATCTAAAATTTCGCTACGTTTTTAGCCCAAAGAATATTATTGCCAGTAAAATCTGTATCGTTAGGAATTTCGTTCTAAAAATTTTACCTGTTGTAGAATGGAAAGATACAAATTTTTTTTATATTTTCACCAGGAAGTGTCTTTAAGCATAAAAAATAATATGTTACAATATCATCCCACAGTATATCCACGAAAGAAGACGAGCCTCCTTTGCTGCGGTTATGTAGAATACGTGGCTCGCTGTAGCGAATGTATTAAATATATCTCCCCCCCCCCCCCACGGTGCAGCAACTACGATATAATCATCGTCCGCGTTAAAGGGGCAAGAGTGCCACGGAATATTCCTCGATCGGCAGACGGAGCGTTACGAATCTCCGCGGCTGTCGAACCGCCGCGAATGCTCATCCCAGCTGTCATCGCGTCCAGCCCCAAAAAAGGACTCCGACCGCGGATCCGTATGACATCGAACACCTGTATACCTAACCAGCGTACAGGCCGGACGATCGACGGCCCATTATGCCTCGCGAATGGCATAGCTTCCACGGTGAGGCAGGAAGCGGCTATAGAGCAGCCAACGGGCATCCTCCTCCTTTTCCAACCGAGGGAGCATCGACTTCTCGCGCGGCCGACGCCGCGGCGAGTGAATCTAGTCTGTATATGGTCGGGCCCAGTCCGTCTGGCCGGCGTCCAGTCAATGGACGTGATTCACTGTACGGCGACGGAATCTGAGGCAGACGAACGGATGGATGGATGGGCGATGCTCACCGCGCCACAAGGAAAAGCGGTTGTCGAAGAGGAGAGTCGCCCTGCCGTGGCGGACAGTCGCACGCGAAGATGTTGGATCGAGGGGCCGAGGCGCGCAGATCCATACACGGCTGCTGCGTCTTTGCTGGGCGAGCCGGGAAAATGTCTCCTTCCATTGTGTACCGTATTTCTGCTGTGATTCGTTTGCACGATCTGGGGGTGCAGTTTGATGTATCTAGGTCCGGATCGGAGGTCCATTCTTCGGGGAGATTTGAGCATTTGAATTCAGGAGAACAGCGGAAGGTGAATACAACGAATTGTATTTAGACCAGTGAGTGGATTTTTATTTAGAATTCAATATTTTCTGTGTAAATTTTTGTTTGAAGGTTTAATAGATTGTTCGGGAAATCATCTGCGGTCATTGAAAAATATTGTAATCGTATGTGTTGGCAGATATTTGAGCCACAAACTTCGTAAAAACGGGTAATTTTAGGCACGAAAAATCTTATGGAAAAGAAACGATTGGTCGCATAGTTACCATCACAGATGAGTCCACGGAGAATTTAGTAATGAACGTAATCCCGCAAAAAATTCGGTCGATTATTTGTTTGGTAGGACTTCCGCGGTTCTAAGAAAACGTGTTTTGAGAAAAACGCGTTTAAAGTTTAACTGGTGTAAATACGAACGGGTAACTTTATACCTGTAAACTACATGGTTACGATTTCTTTTACGCCAAATTTCAACTGAGCATTCGTCAGATGTACTACCACACTATGAAAAAGTAATAGAATTTTTGAAAATTTTTAATGGCAGATTATCGTTAAGGGGTTACGCCACTTTAGATTCGAAAAATAGCAGCTATTTTCAAGATTTTTTTATCTGAGAAAATGATGAAGAGAATTTAAAATCTATAACTAAGCATTTATTATACAACTATTGAAGTATATAAAAATATTTTGTTTGTTTCCTTCGAACAGAATGGTGTCGCTAAATTGGCAGGCAAGATAATTGCAGAGCAGTTGGACCTAGAGCAATAAACCCAACATTTTCATTTGCGATATGATATTTACTAAAGAAATATGTGGGGATTTTTCAAAGTATGGATTTTTATGAAAATGGTGAACATTTGAAAAAAGTCATTTTTTACCTAAAAATTGAGTATAAAAGTATCCGCAGCACGGGCAGTTTTTAATATATCGCAAAACCGCTACATATTTCTTTAGATTGTTAAATTGAAAGGAGCCTGTCAAAGCGACTCGATTGAAAATTGTAGACGTTCAGCTGCCCACCGATTATAAAATCACCATTTCGAGAAAAACGCGTTTAAAGTTTTACGCAGCAATATTTCGCGGCGCGCAGCGTTCCACTAAATTCGCTGTACCTACAGTCATAAATCTTGGAATTTTATCTTTTTGCGACTATAAACTATCATTTAAAGAAAGAATTATTTTTCCATTTGTTTCCATTTTCAAAATGGTGTAACCCCTTAATTCCACAAAGTGTTCGAATCAACCCACGTATTAAATAACCCACGGTCAAACTTACGGCATCTTTCTCCTATTTATCCTGTTTTTACTACAATTCTCTTGCTTTGGAAATTCGTTCTCTGTCCTCTATCCCCGCTTTTAAGTGTGCTGTCCGATCTTTTATTCTCGTTCACTATCCGTAACACCCCTTGTCTTGTGGTTCTCTCTCTTTCTCTTCTGTTGTTTCGCTTGCTTTATTACTGATTTATAATGTTTTGGGGTTAGGTTGCAAAACAGCAGCCATGCTGAACCTCGCCCATTTATCACATAATTTATGTAATTTTGTGGTGAATAAAGTCGGATTATTATTATTATTATTATTATTATTATTATTATTATACTAATAAAGAAGACCCTCTGCTGCTCTCAGGTCTCCTTTAATATTTCTTCCAAAAATCCCGGAAACCTCTAGTCGACTCCCCCACGATCAACACCCCCGGATCCTGCAGCAGAAAGGGGAAACAATACAAAACTCCGAATTAGACAGGCAGTGCCGAAAATAGCAGAGGTAAAGAGGATGTTATCCGCACGTCCACTTCGGGAAGAGGGTGATCGTTATGTAAAACGTGCCCTTCGTATTCGCGGGGTGCGCGGCCCGTGTTTATTGGATTCCCTCGGCGCGTTCTTGCGGCTGCATTTCTTGCGACTCCCTGCTGTCGATCCCGAGAGTTCTCGGAGGCTGACGCGACAGAGAGCGGCGCTCCATTCATGCCTGGTCACCGTCTGGCTAGATACTGTATATGGTAGCCGGCCAGTCTGTCAATCCGCGCGAAACTGGAAAAACTCGATGGAACGAGACCGACGAAACGGGCGCGCGACGCGGTGCCCGCGCCGCCGGCGATTTTAGGCGTACCTCGCAGAAGAAAGGTTAGACCGGCCACGGCGAACCAAGGTGAAATTGATTTTCGAGGGGGCCCAGATAGATGTGAACATATATGGTAACGCGAGCAACGCGTCCCATACCTGTTTAGACGCTCGGCATCGTTATCTCCCGAGGAAGAACGAAGGGGATGGTAAAACATCTGGATTCCAGAGATTCTGAATGTTTGCCCCCGAATGTTTAGGATTATCCTGCTTCTTTAAGCGAGGCAATACTTATCGCGGTATCGGATAGTAACGGGTGAATGAAAATTTCAAATGTAGGGGTGATGCAAATTTACGAATTTAAATTGAAGTTGGGTAATAAAGGGTGCAGAGGAAGGGATGACAAGGGAGACTGGATTTTTTTGGAGAAGTTTGGAAAGCGGAGTACTTTGTAGTTTCTTTAAATTACAATTGGAGTTTCTTTTGAGTGATTTCGGTTTTGATGGACACTTTTGAGTGAATGCAATGTGAAAGTGTAAGTACTACGTTAAATTGTACTTTGAGGATATTGTACATTTATTTATAAGGACGCCAGTTATATACACCGTCCTTGTGTGCTTCGATGCAACGCGTGATTTCTGTTTGCATTAAGGGGACTCTTCGTGAGTTTTAAGGATTTTTTACGAAAAGAGGTTACAACATATCCTGAAAAATATTTTTAGATTTTATTAATACACTCGTCAGGGTGTAATAAAAAAATTGTTTCATGTTTTCGTTCTTAATGCATTTTTTAGGTGGCGCAAAGTGTGTGAGAAACTGCAATTTTATGTGTCAAATCGTAGAACTTTTGATGGAAATAAGATAGGGGGATGAATCTTTTTGGAGGTTAAAGCTAAGGTGTTACAGAGTAAGGGAAAAATGTTGAAAAAGTATGAGAAACTAGTTTTGACTTTGAAAATTTATGTCAAATTTAACATTTTCGAATAAAATTGCGCTTTTTCCGCTATAATGTGTGGTTGAAGTTTTTAGTTGACATTTTATACATCATTTTCTATAGGTTTTGACGCGCTACATTCAAATCTGACCGCAGAATTTGTCTTACCACTCAGAGTCTATCGGCATAGATTTTTAAAGTCAAGACTTGTTTATCATACTCTTTTAATATTTTTCCCTTATTCTGCAACTTGAAACAATTTTTTTTACACTTTGATTAGTATTAATAAAAGCCAAAAACATTCCGCAGGGTATGTTATAAGCTCTCCTTGTGAAAAAGTCATAAAAGTCTCCTATTTTTTAACCGTTTCGACCGGAGGGTCCCCATAATGAAGAACCCGTTTATCTCTGAAGAATTGAAAAAATAAACTATCTACCCCTTGCAACACCTGTAAACTTCCATAAAAGATGGAATTCACTTGAAAATCTGGCTTATAGTGACTTCAAGCACGGAATGGATTAACACCCCTGTAAATTAAATAAAACGATACCTAATATTTGACACCCCTTAAGGAGGGATTCTCGTCTAACAGTCCCAAAAGTAACTGATATTTAAAATTTTTTTTTGTTAAAAACTGTTGGTCATATTGGATTCAACTTTTTGGTATATAAGAAGGCATCTTTAAATTTGCAGAAAATATTTCTTTTATATCGATCCTCCTTATTATTAATTAATAATTGTGGAATCTTGTCCACCTCTTCGACGATGTAACTCCTGTTGGCGGGATGTTTAGCACCTATCACAGTCATCTGATAGCAAAAAAATATAGAAGTTTCTTAAAGTTAGATAATTTATACTGGGATTGGTCCACTTTAAAGGAAAAAATAGTTAAAAATTGAGAGTTATAGCGTTTGAAAGAAAAAGTACGTTTTGTCCTTAGGCAAATTTTTCATATTATTCTTTATATCGACGAAAAAAGTATTACAAATAAAAACTAAAATAAGAGAGACATACGAGGATCCTCCCTTAAAGTATCCTCGAAGTTTAGTCCACAATTCCATAATATTAACCCCAATATCCTTTAAAAACTTAAAAAAACAATCTACCATCAACTTCGAACAGCTCCGAACGGATACCTAATATAAAACCTCAAGGGATCGATAGCAAAGTTCAGTTTATGACTTTGTAAACGTCTGTGCCGCTTAAGAGAGAAACCAATCCGTTGAAACTGAGTGTCCTATTTAACCTCTTATTTAAAACAACCACCGGGGGTCGTTGGAAAATTAAGATATCGAGCTCGAAACAGAAGAGAATCCGAGGGATCGAGTCGGCCAGAACGATGGGAGATCGCGCGACGACGCACACGGGCTCGAGACGATTCTTGAAACGCAGAGAGCTGGCTCTCCTGGGAGCCTGATAAAAAAGACACAGGCCCAGGGGGATAAAAAACCAACGATCGGTATTTTTATGGGTCCAGAAGCTCAGTGGGTGTGCGCCACGCCGTTCTGTTTATCGTTTCGTTGATCGTAACGTTTATGCCCCCGCGCGAGATTTTCTTCTCTCCTTCGTTTTTGTCGCGAGGCCTGCGAACAGGTATTTTTGGACTGATCCTCCGGCCGACGTGTCTCGCGCCCGATCCAACATCCACCGAGTCAAAGACACTTTTATCGGGCGATTCATTCCCGTTACCATTCACTGCCGACCTCGTCGATGCTGCAGTTG
Source organism: Andrena marginata (assembly GCA_963932335.1). Taxonomy (NCBI): domain Eukaryota; kingdom Metazoa; phylum Arthropoda; class Insecta; order Hymenoptera; family Andrenidae; genus Andrena; species Andrena marginata. The sequence goes on from OZ010661.1 coordinate 12,788,070, forward strand.
TCAGCGAGAAAATTTGTAACGAAAATCCAATGAGTTCTATATGAATCCCGGTTTTCGGCAGATCTATGGGACCTAAAGCTAGATTTTCCTATACGCGACTGGACGCAACGTGAAGAATTTCAAAGTCGATTTTCTCGAAAATGAAGCGCAATATCAAAAAATTTTATTCCTTTTCCTTGACTTATTTACTTATTATAAGTCGAAAAAGAAGTGTAACTTTTTTTGATAGCGCGCTTCATTTTCGAGAATATCGACTTTAAAATTCTTCCCTTTGCGCCCAGTCGCGTATAGGAAAACCTATCTTAAGGAGGGGAATCCTATTCTTTGGGACGAAAACATAGTAAAATTTGTGATTTTTTTTTTAAGAAACCAGCGATTCGATTCGTCTGAAATTTGGACCATATTTTGATGCATCTTTGAAGACGCTGCAGTTTTATTTTTATTAATTTTTAACCATAAATATCGTAGTTATGCATGATCATCAAATTCAAGCTACATATGTACAAAGTAAATCGCTTTTCATTTTCCTGTTTCAGATTACCTGGAAGATAAATATGATGCACACCAGCGAACGAGTTTTGCCCGGCGTGACGCATAACTCCCATATTGATTATTAAAAATGAATAAAAAATAAACTGGTAACTTCTTCAAGGATGCATAAAAACATGGTCCAAATATCAGACAAATCGAAATGCTAGGTTCTTAACAGAAAATTCCTAAATTTTGCTATATTTTTAGCCCATAAAATAATATTCTCCCCTTAACCACGCGGCTTCAATCGTCCAGAGAAAATGAAAAATGAAAAGAAAACACATAAGGTAAATGTCCCCATTAGCGACCGTTTAAGAGTGCGACTGGTTCGAAATAGTAATTTTTTTAATAATATAGGACAATGTTTGAATAAAGTATGGATCATTATATTTTTTGAAGTCTCTAGTTTCTTAATCAAATTGATTTTAGAGTGATATTTGACTATTTATACAATAATTATGGTGAAAGTTATATTGGACCTGATGTCCCCTTTATTGACCAACTTACAATTTATCGATTCTCTGCTACAATAATGAAAGAAAATGAATATTTTCTCATTATTTTATAATTCTGTATATATTTCCAGTTAATTTGAGTAACTTACTGCATGGATTCATGTATTTTTACTGTAAAATTTGCCCCTTTAATGATATCTGTAGTATAACCTCACGTTATTAGAGTCTGTAAAATTTACATGTGAATTTACTTAAAAATGAATGTACGGCTACATAAATAACGTATGCAACGATAAACGAAATACCTCTAATAATAATTTCTGAACTTTCTGGTTGATATTTTGCTTTCTGTGTTGCAATAAACAATATAAATGAATAATTGGTCACTAATGGGGACGCGGTCAGTAATGGGGACATTTACCTTATTTTGTTTCTTAAATGGAATAAGAATATGGGAACAAATAGAAACTCCAACAGAAATCCTAAAGTATTATCCTGTTCCACTGGAACGTTGCTCGATTTTCCAAAATTCTCTGCACGAGTTCACCACCGCACCTTTCCTCCACATAAGAAAACAGATATTTCACATTCTGCCATCCGACGAACTTGCATACCCATATCCACTTGCTAACTCTCGAGCAGAAGAATGTCCCAAAGCGTTTCGGGCCCGCCAAAATTCCCGGTCATCCCTCTCGCGATCACGGTCTCAGGAACACGATAAACTCGCATGCCCCCGGTTCCCCTTCGCCGTCGTCGCTGCAGCGTCGACAAGGCCGCGAAACAGCCGCAGGATAACGACACCAGTCGCCATTTCTCGTAACCCCCGTCGCCCCCTTCGTTCGCCGTGCCCCGACGTTATTGTAAAATCCTTTCGCGGCCGTGTAATCTGCCGGGGCGAAACCGCAGGATCCTCGACTTTGTTCGCGAGGAAATCGTCGCTCTCCCCTCGGCAGCCGCAAGGATTTCGCCGTCGGTTAAGTCCTGGCGAAGATTAAACGAGTTCGTTCGGGAGCATCACGACGAAGTTCAAAGTTCTTCGACGTTGTCACTAGAGGGTCCAAAATTCCCAACCCACCCCTAACTCGCAGGACCAGGTATCCCATCAATTTCGAATAATGGTAACTCCTCTGTTTGTTCGTTCCAACGAAAGATCTATTTAGAATCCAAAGGTCAGGGCGAAGTCGCGCGTAGTCGCTAAAAAAGAGGCGATAGGTGGAATCGTTCATCGAACGATCGCTGGCGAGGATCTAGCGGAGGCTCTCACGCTGTCGGCCCGGAAGTGACGAGAGGACGCGCCCGTGCACACCGGAAACGGCCGCCGTCAAGAACAGCCTCGCTCGCTCTCGGGTCTAGGCAACTTCCTAGACTTTATTGCTCTTGCACGAACTGGTACAGGACTGTGTGCACGCTGCAGCTGCACCTTTTCCTCTCCCTCTCACCGCTCTCTCTCTCTCTCTCTCTCTCTCTCTCTGTCTCCATCGGCCTCTCGTCTCCTCTCTGCCCAACGCCCCTCCCCCCAATCCTCGCTTCGGGTGGAGAGCGGGAACTGTGCACTCGCGGCTTGCAATTGCGGCCGATGCATTTCGATGTGCCCTTCGAATGTCTTTACCACGGAGGGGAAAAGCTGCGGTATTTGCCGCGGATTCAATTCAACGATATCTCGTTTCAGGCCCCGCGCTGCCGAGCGGACGATTCTATGCACGGATTGTTCCAGGGCCGGTTGAAAAATTTCCGCGTTCCTTCCTCCGCGAGCGGCTGTATACCATTACGTCGTGGCACAAACGTGCTTAGGAGCGCGGGCGAGGGGGTTGGCGATCGATGCTAGGTGAATCGATGGGGGTACCGTTTGGTCCATCGGCTGTTTACGATCATTCGACGTGGTTGGAAGAAAGGGGGGGGACGAGATTAATGGCTTATTTCAGGGGGTGGGTATGGGCGATATGTTTATTATTGCATTTCTGTAAATTATTCCGCTGAGCAAAGTATCTTTTAGGGAGAGGCGTTGTGGAAATCGGACAACTATTTACTGGGAAATGGCACCCATTTCGATTAAAAGTATTCTTCCAGTGAGGTTACGATTATACGAGCTCCGCAATGCAAACACATTTACCATGCAACGATCTAACACATCCGGAAGATAAACACTTAAACGAAAGTCATCAGGCGAACATTTTAACGACACTAGTCTAATGGCGGACCACTCACCCAACACTTTAAATACACATAAAGTTACCTAACTCTGCCTATCCCAGTACGAACTTTTCTAGCTAAGCTAGCTTTCAGTCCCCATTCTCGTATAAGACTAACTGGCAAAAATGGGGGCGAAATATAAAGCTACTGTAACATTATTTAAGGGGTCGTTCCGGTTAGACGGGTTGAAAAATCGAATTTTTTAAAACATTTTTCGAAAATACATATCCTGAAGAATGTACTGTTAAATTTTCATGGAAAAATTCTGATTATTTTAGGTTTTAAAGAGGCATTTTGCAAAGAGAGGCTTGGCCTCTATGGATGAAAATTTTGAATGCGTTTTTCTCAAAACGTCATTTTTACAGATCGTGAAGATGAAATGTCAAAATCTATCGAACCGATTGCTTCATAAATTTTACTGCTACAACCAAGTATTTTCATTCAGTCTAACCTACTTTTAAAGTTGAAAAGAGCAAAGGAAAAAATCGAAAAACATTTTTCTGGCATTTTGCCCACCATTTTCTTAATATTGAAGATAAATCACTAATTATAATCCGAGCGATACTGACAGTCATACTGCTCAAGAACCTGTTTGGATCTTTGGTTTGAGACAATTCTAACAGCTAAAATCCCCTGAATGAACGAGGCATGAATTTTTAAACATGTCATCAAGATCGCTTTCAAAAGCATTTTAACAGCAATAATTTTATTACTGTTATATTTTTCATTTACTGTAGAAATGTAGTTTAATAAATAGAAAAAAGTTTTATTCCATTATTACAATTCTTTTCCTCGCAAGAAATTCCTGAATCAAACCGCTCCGATCAAACCGCTCGAAAATAGGCGATTTTTATAAATTTTCTACAGAAAGAGGTTATAACATATCTTAAAAAATGATTTCGGCGTTTATTAATACACACGTTAGGGAACGAAAGAAATTTGGTTCACGTTTTCGGGTTTGATGCATTTTCTAGGTGACGCTTAATGGAGATCCCTTAACGGTAAGCACGAGTTTAGAAAATCTAATGAACTGATTTAAAAAAACCTTGAGGCATTTGATTCGTAATTGGACTCGTTGTCGCATCATCCTCTAACATAATTTTTGAAACAGTATTTTTTTTATCTACACATTTATACGTAAAATTACCTGTTTTTTTTGCATTATTTCGTTTAAATATGCACCAATCACCGTAGTTTTAGCGTATTTTGCCGCGACAAAGAATAATGCGATAGCCATTGATATAAATTTTAAGAAACTTTTTCGATCCTTCACTCCAGACGATCCTGTGAATAAATTTCATGGTTATCGTTTAGACATCTCACCTAGAAAATGCATCAAGACAGAAAGCACGAAACAAAATTTTTTTCGTACCTTAACCAGTGTATTAATAAAACCCAAAAACATTTTTTAGAATATGCGATAACCCCTTTTTGCAAAAAATTCATAAAGATCACCTAATTTTCGAGAGTCTTGACCGGAGAGTCGCCTTAATGCTAATCAGGTCGGTCAAATGGAACCGTCCATCGTCCAGCGAGTCGACGGGGGCCTAGCGCGTTGGTTTTTAATTCGACGTTATTTAATTTTAATCCGACACCCGGCGAATAGGATCGGCCGCTCGTCCGGTCGCGTTTCGTCGCGTTCGATTACCTTCGTCCGACGGGTTGGCAAGCACATACGACGTCGGGTACATACTTATGCAAGGTACACGGCAGCGTTCTCTGCACGCGGAATTGCACGGCGAATAATCGGCAAATCTGCGGCCCGAGACTCGTGAGCAGCCCGGGGCGAACATTATGCTACCGTGCCTGGCAATAGCGTTGCGTAATTACATGATCCCCGAGGGGACCCGCCGCGGTGGCTAGCCATATGCGAATAACGCTCGAGCCCGACCGAATCGAGTAACTATATTCGACACTTCGCCCGTTCGGTTTCCCTTTTCTCTTTGCATTTCTGTTTCCACCCCGCCTCGAGTGGCGAGAGACAGGGATCGGCGCGAGAAATCGGGATTTTCGCGACTTTCGAGCCGCGTGCGATTGAAAAGCGACCAATGGAATGCCTTATCCGTAGACCTTCCTGTCTTTGCTCTCCTACCCCTCCCACTCTCATTCCCCATTCACCTTCACTTGTATTTCACCCCGCCTTGGCTGGTTCGTGAGACCAGCATGGGCTAGGGAATTGGCGGGGTGCCTGGCTCGCTTGCAAATTACTGAGAATGTAAATGGCTGAGAAATTAGAGACGCCAGAAATTTTGTTATATGTGTGGATGAATCGTATCTTAGTCAGGAGAGCTTGAAAGACACATCCGTAGATAAAGAAACGACACGGTACTCGTATTAGCTTTTTAGAAAAAGTTTCTGACGCCTTCTTTCTAAACTTTCTCTCTCGCGATGCAAGAGAATTTCGTGGTTTCGTTGCGTTTCGTCCGCGACGAGGGACGATCAATTTTTCGCGCACCCTGGGATCGTTTATCGCGGCAGCTCGATCCCCTCGGCCAGGCAGCTGGTACCGAACACGTCGATATCAACGATCGACCCAGCGAAAGCAACAGCCTCGCCCCAACAATTATTTCGAGCCGATATTTTCCAGCGGGGGTTGGGAAGGGGGGGGGGCAGGGTTCCAGAACGTTGCAGAAGGCCCCTCTGCCAGGAACAACGTCCCCCGACTGGGCGTTTGTTCTCATTCCTGAGTTTATGTCCGCACGACGCGCTCCTCTCTCTCCCCTCCTCTCCCCCTCGCGCAACCCCGGTCGCATCAGTAAGGTTAAGAGATTTACGTTGCACACGTGCACCAACAGTGCATCCGCGGCCGCACGTTCTCGTGCATCCCGCGTAACGAGACAACGAAACTCTTTATAAGGCACGGAATGCCGTTTTAATTTTTCACCGTGGCCGACGGCCACGCGGCGATATTCCGCCGTCGTGTTAAGAATATGATATTAGAGTTAAGGGGACGACCCGGACGGTTAAATATCCGACGACACGCTGGCGCGTCCGGAGCGAATGGGGAAGAAGTGTCCGTTCGCGTTGTTATGGTGATTTTCGATTGGGAATAATGCTCTTTAAATGCCTGTTCTGCGTGGAAGCGAAATTTTTAGTAGGGGAGACCGGGGCGGATTGTAATAAAAAAGTTTTCACACTTTTTTCTTGAAAGTGTTTTCCTCAATCAGGAAATAATTTGAGTGTAAGTACAGTGACAAAATCTTGGGCACTTAGACATCTAGCTTCATCTTAAGAGGTCATTCCTGTAATCGTGTCGCAAAATTCGACAGCATTCAGGTTTTTTTCTCAGTGAATACAATGAATAACAATGTCAACCTTCTTTCATTTATTAAGATGCTTATAATATTTACGGAAGAATTTCTTAAATACAATTGCAATTGTGTTTTTCAATGTTATCTTGAGGTAAAAAATCGCGCTTCTGAAAAGAAATAACTCCCTGGCGTGTGTGATTTCAGCTCTCAAACTCATCTGAAACAGAAAACCGAACTGATTCTTAATCGTTATGTGTACCGCTATCGCAGGTGCCAGAATTAGCCACGTAAGTCGAAATTTAACAAAATTGCACACATTCAAGCTCCAAGTAAAAATGGAAAATTTCGAGGCTTAATCATTAAAAAAAAAGTTTGACATTTTTATTCATTGTATTCACTGAGAAAAAGACCTGAATGTTGCCGAATTTTGCGGCGTGATTACAGGAATAACCCTTTAAACGAACACCATGGCTTTGAAAAAGAGGCTAATTATGAGTAACATATAATTATATTTTCTTGCACAAAAATAAATTTCTCGATTGTAAGAATGCATTACAATAAATACAACAAGAAAAATTATGAATAATCATCATTTAGCGGAAAGGTACTGCAGTGGCTCGTAGTAACTAAAGGGTTAAATTAACAAATTAATTACTAAATACAATGTAACAACTTGCCTATTTTTCTCTGTAACAACAAGCGTTTTTTCGTATGAAACAACATGCCCCTTGTCTTTTGTAACAACTAGCCCCGGTTGACACCATTGTGTATAAAATGCTATAAGTTCAGACCAGTTTGTTATATTCTTATGTACTTGTTACGAATCTGTAGCTAAAGGAACACCTAATCAAACGTGGTAATATTAATTTACATACATTTATCAGACTATTCCGTAAAAAAAGAAAAGTTAATATTAGTACGAAAACAAATGAAACTGTAATAACGTGGCAACGCGTGAACCGACTACAAAAAAAACACCATACATAGGATTGCCACTCGTACTTTAAAATAAAGTATCTTACGTTATTATAGATAAATGTACTCTATACTTTTGAGTAACAATAAAGTACGCGAAAATACTTTATTTCACAATTAACCATGTTACGTGAAACGTAACGCAATATTATTATCTTCTATCTGTTCCTGCCACTTCAGTATTTATTCAGAGAGGTTTCTCTGTCATGAATGTGAAGTGGCGGGATGAAAGAAACAAGGCCTCTCTCAATCTAATAAAAAACCAATTATTTATTGATTATTGAGTGCAATGATGCCAATGAAATATTTCAAAATAATACAAATTTACTGTGTAATGCTAAAAGCAATAGAAAATATGTTTGGAAGAAATAAAAATTAATAAGATTAAAATGTACTTTGAATTTGTTGAGCGTACTTTTTTGTATACCCCACGAAAGCAAATGTACGTTACTTTTCTGTAAAAAAGGTGGCGACGCTAACCATACATAACCGTGTATGGTTGAAACACAACAGCCTCTTAATTTTCAAAGCGACAAAAATTGAAACTACTTTATAACAACCTGCCTCTATCACATCTATCCCCGGTCTCCCTTATTTATCACTAGAAAAGCGGTGATTCGTTGGGTAGAAATAAATCGCAAGAGTGAAGTATTTAATGCAGGAGGTGCAAGCGTGCAGTTGGATGAGTTTCGGTTATATTTCTGTTAAAAGACACTTAAAATAAACCTGAAACGTTCTGAAGTCACCATTCACGTTGCGCTCAGCATACATGCAATATGAGTACGTGAAAATGGTTTCGAGTGGAGTGCAGCTTAACATAAAATTACCACTGTGTAAGTACACACCGAAGAATGTACTGCAACATTGTACCTGAAAATTTATCCTACACCCTATCGAATAATCCGATAAGAATTTCTCGCGAACATGTCGGCTGAAACGCAGCGCAGCTTTCCTTTCCATACGTCTTCCACCGTTTCTCAGGATCATCCATTCGAAAGAGCCGTAAAGCCTTTTCGGACTCTGGAGTCGATACCCGCCGACCAAGTGTACAACGTCGAAAAAGTTTCATACGACGATTGATATTTAATATTTCGCCCGCGGGATCGCCGGAGCCTCGGCCATTACCATGGGAACGACTTGTTAGCGCGCAGTCTTGTTCCCCACTTCGATCGTTTACTACGAGCCCTCTCTGCTCCTTATTTACATGTTACCGTGCACGACTGCAAGAGAAACATGCGCCACGGAACATTTCCGTGGCTGTGC